>JANCMC010017835.1:698128-756302 GCA_024363005.1 Charaxes varanes
TAATCCGTCGTTCTGTTCGACATTAACTATGCAACGCTATTACTTCATGTCTAAATGGAGCGTGGAGTATTTTCGTCCCGCTCTAACTTATGTTCTAAATAGAGCATAATGTATTTTCGTCTCGCTCTAACTTTGGATGCACCATTCTAACCTAAATTCATCGTGTAGTATCCGAAATATACCTTGTGTTGTACCTTTTTATGACCGTTTTTGTTTCTAATTTTGACTTAATATTGAGGTCACACAGTTATTACTTACGGAGTCATAGTCATTTATTGACTTCATTTGTATACATATATAAAGGCACGTCAGGAAAGGTCGTACTGCAGTTATAGTGGTTTGATTCGTTTACCTTCTTTTATATCCCGGTTAACTCAGATAGCACTTGGACGTAAATGATCCTTCGCAGTACAGAGTATGGAAACAAGTCCGTGCTTGGAATTTGTGACCCAGGCATAGTTTTTAAGAGTACTCTTTAAAGTGGCCACTAACTTCCACCATCACTGCAATTTTTATCTTCCCTGTCCAACCAGTTCCTGTCTGATTAATATCAGACCGGAACTTATCCTATGATGATTTCCTTCTTTCATCCTTCATCGTGGTGATGGCGGTGATAATCCTTATGTCATCAAGAAATTACCTCACACGATTTTATTAACCCTCCTCCCCCCATTCGTCACAGGTTGTAACCGTTTGCGAAACCCTTGATGTGAAATAACGTAATCAAGAAAACAGTTATTTCTTGTAAAAAATATGTAGTATGTTAATAAAAAACAAAAAAAATACATGTTACGTCACACAGCTTATAAATCCCCGCCAAGCTTGTTGTCACACAATGTAACGTTTTAGTGATACCCTCCCCCTTTTAACTTGTGACGTTATTTATGTATGTCTCCTAATAGGGGGAGGAGAATTAAGACGTGTAAGTTATCAAATGCGATAATGAAGGTACCGTCGCTGCTACATAAATATTATATGTTTTTATAGAAGTTTACATATGTTATATAAACTCGTGGTCTCCGCCCACAAACGTAGACTAACCAATCGATACCGTCTTCAGATGCAGTCACTTCGGAAATTGATAATAAAGTTTCATGTAGGTTTTACGTGCGATCATATAATTTTATACTAAACCTCGATAGCTCAACAGTAGAAGAACGGATTGAAGTCCGCAAGGTACTAGGTTCAAACCAAAACCCCGCTAAGCTATCGCTATGCCAACTTCAAACTCTCGTTTTCTTGTCTCTCTTCTTTTTTTTCTTTTTTTTCATTAGCCATTGTGTCCCACTGCTAGGGAAAGGCTCCCCTTTCTTGATCCATCTTCCACTTTAATTCCATCACATCCATTTCCACCCAATCTTATGCACAACTTCCCCGCATAGCTTCTTCATTTCACGAATTTCGTTTTATAAATATATTTAGCAAACAAAAAATTTAAAATCATCGAGTCGAGAACAGAAGAGTCAAATGAGTAATAATTTGCATGAGAAACTAAACTACTTTGCTTTAATCCGCGAATGAATACGCGGATTAAAGCAAAGAAGTAGTTGAGTTTCTCATGCATGTCATGGATTTCCGCAAAGTAACGCCTGATTCTATCAATTATTTGAGTAATAATTGACTAATATTTCGAATTAAAAAGAGAAGTAATAATTTTAAGAACTAATCAGTAAAAAACAGATATCCATGTAAAACTTCCTTTTCATTTATTTCATATAACATCTGCGAATTGCGACTATAGTACAATTTAAATGTAACTTTTTTAACTTTAAATGGAATATGTAAATAAATATCCCGTGCATTGTAAATGTAAATTCAGTTCGTTCGCAGTAAAACTCCCGCAGAACCTCTTTACACGGATTTTCCAGCAGTTTAATGAACCGAACTGGTATTCGAATTAATTTTATTATTATTAAAGCTGTAGATAATTATTTTTCTATACAAATCACAAGTTTCAAGTGTAGTTTTGGAGAGGTCTAAATCAAAGTCAAGGCGTTCTTTATTCAATTTTACTTTTAAAACCACTTTTGATCCTTGTATTCAACACATTTAGTTTTGAACCAAGTATATTTTGGTGATAAAATATTAGATTTAAAAGCTAAGTTTAGGAATGTTCCTTTCGCCTTGCACTGAGACGTCTAGGCTGCTATACCTTTCGATGATTCACTTCTGTCGAGCGAGGGCATGGTTTTATTTCCTTTGGCAGGTGACGTCACCCGCCATGGCCTTCGCGGTCGGTCAACGACCCCGACGCACCGTTAGCCATGCAAACCACAGGCACTATAGCCATTTGTTAGTCCTGGAATTGACATAATGGGTTGTTTATATCTGTTTTGGAGTATCGTTCCTTATCTCGATAGCTGAATCTGAATGATTACATCTAAATAGAGATCCACTTTTCTAAGTACTTTCTACAATTTTTCAAGACTATAGGCATTTATAAAATAAATAACTATGTGAGGTCACGACCCTCAGCATTGAGGAAAACGACGCAAGGAGAAGGAGGAGGCATTTATAAACCAATTAGTATTTTTTTCTAATACTGTCTAATATTTGAGAACTGCGATCCCGAAACTATGTATATGGGTTTCTGGTGCCCCGTTCTGAAAAAAGAATAATGCCGTCGGGTTTTTTAGTTAACACCATTTCACAGTAAATCAGCTACAGTTAGACAAATTTGTTTTCATCATTAAGTAGATTTTTTCATCATTTGAGATAGATTTTTGAATGAGCTTAAAAAGGCATCTACCGAATATTATATGCGATTTTATTATTTTGTGTAATGCTTAACTTAGATCTCTTGAACTTGTTTTGTAGTTGTGCGAATGTAGTCAGGAATTAGACGTAGAGAAACAAACCATGGCTAGTCTTTACGGCCTTATGTCGGAGACGGCTAAAATAGAACTGGAACGATTACCTGCCTTCATAGAAGAGTGCACCATGTTGTACATGCCGCACCTTGGATACTTGCTCGGTGTCAAAGCTTGGGGAGATAACCTAACGATGGAGCAAAAGGAACTACCTGATATGAAGTTTATGGTAAGCTAGGTTTTGCCCACTACTTCGTCCGCGTAAAATTGCAACAGCCCTTAAACCGCCTTAATCTGATCCTATGGAAAATCCTTTCTTGGTGGTTGTCTACTAAATATAAAGTACTTCCTCCGCAGTTTCCGAAAATTCGTCTTAGGTGGCCTTTAGCTTTTATATGTATACTATTATAGTTAAAGAGAGAGAGGGAGAGAGATAAGATAATTTTTATTGTTGAAAAAAATACACTTAAAATAGATAAAAAGGTACTTAAAGTAGGTAAAACCTGAATAATAGGAATAGATGTCTTGCTATTAAGCAACCTCGTCATCTCGTTATTCATATTTTAAAAAGTTTTCAGAGACATTGTTTTCTTTAGCTTTTACTTTTCTTAATAGCATAATGAATACAGAGTTTTTTTTTAATTAAAAAGCGAAGCAACCACCGATGTCCGTACAACCTTTGCTTGAAATTTGTGCTAGCAAGAATCTTTTATGATAAACATACGTGCTGTGCGTTCGCTGAAGGAATTTATTACAATATTTATTAAAGCCATAAACCAATAATTGAATTGAATGATATATTTTTTTATATGTCCTATTGGGATTTAAGAATCAATTTAGTGCCTCAATCGAAGTAAAATATTGCCTCGATTTTTCTTTGCATTAATATTAATGACAGAGATATTTAATGTGAATATTATAAAAAAAAAACATTCGACGCATTTTAGCCTAATTTGATACAGCGTAATATAATTAACATAGCATTATGTTAATGTATGTTTAATAAACAAATTGGTTATTATATGAACAACTTTCGCACAAAATTTCGCCAGAATTTATAGTGATGACGGCGGTCATCCTGATCTGCGTATCCCTTCATCATGAAAGAAAAATCTTGTACCTGCCTTCTTCTTTTACCTTCTTCTATGAAAACGAGAACATTAGATATGCCAACGGCGGTGGGGTTTGAACCGGGTGCCTTGCGGATTTCAGTCCATACCTTATACCGTTGAGCTATTGAGGCTCCAAATGTAATCGTTAAATTTAGTCGCGTCAAGAAAAAAGTGACAGCAATATGTTGTCAAATGAAGCTGTATGGATTTCGACGAACCAATAATAATGGCGATATTTATTTATAAGCCCGTTTATTATCTCTACTTTCCACATCTTAAGCATTAATTTAGTTTTTATACATCTGAGAAATGCTGTCTTTTTTGCTCGAGCTCGTAAAACGAATATCAAATTATGTAATCATGACTAAAACATCTCTATTCGTGATACATAATTCGAAAACTATATTTTAAGTTGTCCTTTTAAATAAATAACTTTCGTGTGTTGCAAGATAGGCGTTGCTTCTTAAAGCGTGTTTGTTTTGTTCTATTATAGCTTACTAGTTGTTGCCCGCGATTTCTTCCGCGTAGGTTTTTATTTAGGAGAAAAAGTTTAGCGTGATGATATACAGCCTATAGCCTTCCCCGATAAATGGGCTATGTAACACTGAAAAAATTTTTCAAATCGGCTCATTTTTGTTTTAGCCCTACAATGATGAGCTTGGCACATGGTTGGCAAACAGTACTTCATGGTTTACAAGTATTAGTGAGTTATATGTTAATGTTGGTGTTTATGACATATAACACTTGGCTGTGTGCTGCGGTCGTGCTCGGATCTGCCACTGGTTATTTCCTCTTTGGTTGGCGCGAGTCAGTCGTTGTAGACTTTACTGAACACTGTCATTGATAAAATATTAAAGGAAGCTACCATCATAGTATTGTTATGAACCTCGCCTTTAGACAAGAATTCAAAACGGTTATGTATATCAAGGTGTTATAATTACATATTATTTTAAGACAACCTTTTTGGGTGACAATATATTTATACCATTTATTATGTACTTTTTAAGATTTTAGGTTATTAGAAAAAATATAACTGCTTCCAAATATAAAATACTTTTACTGTTAACCTATTTCCCATCCATTATCACAGAATCACAAAAAGGTAAAATGAATACACCTAAATTACAATTTGCAAATATGGTGTTGAAATGTGTTACAAAGACAATTGTGAAAGTCAAATTAAATAAATTGAAAATATTCGTTATATCAAGTAATTCGTTGAACTGAGGTTAATTTTCTCTTATGGACAATTCAAGGGGATTATGAAGAGTTTATTGAATCGAGGAAGTCGTTATATTGAGGTGCGTTATATTAAGGTTGCACTGTAATAATAATTTTATTTATTTCGGGCAAAGTACACCCATATAATAATTCAATTGACATAAATGACTTTTATAATAAATAATTAAAAGTTAATGTCAAAAATGAATAGTAAAAGATAAAATATTTAATGACGTCCGTGTTCTGGTAGAGAGCTTGACATTGAGGGCCAATCATATCCTTAAAGGCGGGTAAAAAAAAGTACTTTGTCAACGACATCGACATCTAATTCAGAGCAGGTACACGATGCATGGGGCTATCCCAGGGTCGACAGCTGTACTTGATGGAAAGGCTCGGCCGGATTCCCTGTCCCCATCCATTGAGACGACGCGGGAGTGCCCAGGGGTTTTAGTCGGTCGGGGCGATCCCCTTCTGGGACGCTCCAACCCGACATAACCCGGGTCCACCCCCCTCAGGACCGGGTATCTGTTGAGCAGATAATAATCTGAAATCAATTCAAAATTTAGAACAGTAATTACAAAATAAAGTTTCAATGTCAATAATAAAACAAAAATTAAATTAAAATAAATGTTGAATGTTAAAAATATTATTTAAACGTTAAAAATAAACAACCGCAATAAAACGAAAATATCATTGACGCGTTCTAAGAATGTACCGACAAAGAAAAATTTGGATTTGACAAAAAGTGTACATATTAATATTAGGTTCAGATATGTTCTGTATAGCTATCAAAACTTTTTTTTTTAAATATTTACGTAACAGAAAACATTATCTTTATCAAAAGCGCGCAAAACATCACATAAGCTTGTGTGATAAATGATATTCTTATTTAGCCGCTAGTAGATTTTTTTAATAGTCGAGATTCACATCATGGATTAACTATTCAATATTGATTATACTCCATCTCGATGACGTGTGACAGCTGAAAATCAGTTGAATCAAAAAAAGGTAAATAAATGTCACTTGAACGATATATCTTTATTCCGTTGAAGAAAGACTATAGAAGTACACAGATGTAAATGGCTTTACGGATGACGTCCGTTACTTGTTTACTTGAACGCGATAATCTCAGGAACTACTGGTCCGATTTGAAAAATTCTTTCAGTGTTAGATAGCCCATTCGTCGAGGAAGGTTTAGGCTATATATCATCATGGTAAAATTGAATCTAATTACTTGTTTTCGCCTAATTTTACTCGAATGAAATCGCGGACACAATAAGTTGAATAACAACTTTGTGGAATCAGTTGCCAGCTTTCTTTATGAACCTTCCTTGCCTTTAAGACCTTTAAGAAAAGGATATACTCGTTTTTCAATGGACGGCTACGCATCTGCGAGCCGTCACTTGGTACACTAGACCACCGTAGGTAGCTCTTCAGATGATCTGTATACTCATTTGCCCCATGTTACATCAAATAGGACAAATTTGACAATGGTAGGTAATAATTATCAAGTAGGTAGTACATAGCTCTTCGTTAATGCATTTAATTCGCTATTTCCGTACCGACACGACTTAGAGTCCATCATTCATCAAAGGCCGGCAACGCATGAGCCCTCCGGTGTTGCAGTTGTCCATGGGCGCCGGTAGTCACTCGAGTGGCCGTTTGCCCCTTGCATATGCTGGCCTTCTGGTCGTGCAGATGTCCTTGGGCGCCGGTAGGTACTTCGGTGCCTGCTGCCTGCTCGTCTGCCCCCTTGTAACATAAAAAAAAAAAAAAAAAAACTTTTCGTGTCAGAATATCGTAAATAGCATTTGCCCGAGAAACAAAATTGTAAAATTCTGTTATCCCACACACAGTGCCCTTCCGGAACCTAATTTGAGTCTATGGCATCCAAAGAATTGCTCAAACCTATTAAGTTATTTTGGTGTATGAAAGAAAAAGGTCATATTTTTTTAATTCTTAAGCTTAGGAAATTTCAATTACATACATAAGTACAGCAGAATTTTATTTATACATTAATGATAAAAAGTGATAAACTAAGTTATGTAAACTAGAATATGTATTGTATAGTGATGTGTCATAATCATAAAATTTATAACAAAGCAAATCATCTTCAAACAACGCAACATCTATAAGTTATGATGACTGTAGTATCCCCTGCGACTACGTAAATATTATTAAATATTTACTGTAATTATATCTCACCAAATTGGTGTATGCACGCGTCGTAATCACACTGTCACTGCCATGCTTGCCAGTCACATAGGTTGGGAGGCAGTCGTCAGCTTCAGAAAGTGTGTCATCTCCCTGAAGTGAAGTCATAACGCTTACCTCTTTTTAGAAGAATTATTTTTAAACGAGTACGTACGAGTTTCTTGCTGATTCAACCTGTTCGAGCCAGTAAAAATAAAAGAGAAATTAAATAATTTATTAAAAAGTGAAAATTAGTTTTGATCTATTGGCTAATTTTAATATTCTTAAAATTGTTGTACAATTTCAAATTTAAAGATGCTTTAAAACAATTATTTATTAACTGCGATGTGCGATTTTTTATACAGGCTTTAGAAACGCTCGCTTACATTTAAGTCGAGTACAATCTTATTCGATTAGAGGGCCAACGAAGTCGAGCAGAGAATTCATCAACGCAAAAGTTTGTACACATGGATGTATGTTCGACGATCTTTCACGGAAAAACTATTGAATGTATTAAAAAAAAAACTTTACAATAATATAGCGTATAAATCAGAATAACACATAGACTAAAATTTATGAAGATATTGTGTGAATGGTCGAAAATATATCGATAGCGTAGTTGGCAATGACCCTGGCATACGCTCTGGGGACTGTGGGTTCGACTCTCGCCTAGAGTCTGGTTATGTGTTATCTACTTGTATGTATATTTATATATTTATGCAACAAATGTGCAATACAGACTTGCTTTACCATTAACACAGACCTTAAATTGCCTACCTTAGAAACAGACGTCCGTGTGTCAAATAGTCCTAATACTTATTTTATTTGTATGAGTTCGGAAAGAGCAGACTACTGGTTCCAGAATGACGCTGTGCGAGGCAAATCACCTAATAGTTTCTCATTGGTTAATTATTTTAATTTAAAGTCGCCGATGTGAATTTTGGCAAAAAAAGTACCAGTAAAGCAATTAACAAAGCACGGAGTGCAAACTAATTGCAAGCGGGGCAGCTATGCGTTTATGTAAATACGTGTAATTGCTGGCATATGTAATGCTGTCGCAATTATTTATATGTTCACGTGTTCACCGGTGAGTAAATAGCACGTAAAACGCAATAACTATGTTACTGGGTACAATTTGCGAAGTTACAAATTTTAATTGACCTTTTTTGGTACATGTTATATAAAAAAACTTCCTTCGAAAACCAAAGGTAAATAAATTAATACGTAGGACTACTACTGTTCCCAAGGTAGATAAATTTATACTTGTGTTATTGGTAACAGCCGACTGATTCACAAATATATTTTTTAATACATTCACACATACATATAAACACTGACTCAAAGCTTTAATTTGAACAAAATTGACTAAAATTTGAAACCACAACCTCGGAGCAGACTCACAGCCAACAGATGATTGTTAATCATCATTGCTTATGGCATCCTGAACGAATCATAGTCTCACATCCAGGTCTCTCGACCAGGTCACGGCTGCAGAGATAAAGAAATGCAGCTCCGATATGTTACCAGGAAAGAGACGGAGCGGGCACTCATTCAATACATGAGTCAGGGTTTGATCTGGTGCCCCACAGTCACATTGTGGTGAATCTATTAAACCCCATTTATAAAGGTGGTGGTTCCATTTTCCATAGTTAGTCCATAGGCTCTTTTAGAAACGGACGAAGCGCCAAATCGTGTTATATGGACAACGCTAATAAGATGGCCCAACCCCGAGTAATAGAAAATAGTCTAAAAGAAAAAATCCGGAATTTAGAATTGTCCACATCCTTCTTTCCTCATTAAAGCCAGGCATTTCCTTTGTGGGATCAGTACAAGTTCCGTGTTAGCGGTTTTAAAGTGGGCTCATTCAGATTGCGATCCCTAATTAATTTGAACTGGGGTTTGAACCTCTCATCTGCCCATCTATCAATTCGGCATAATGTCATAATCAGGCGTTACTTTGCGGAAATCTTCATGTATGAAAAACAAAATTAATTTGCTTAAATTCCCGATTTGTACGAAAGAAAATCGCTGCAACGCAACCATAATG
Organism: Charaxes varanes; assembly: GCA_024363005.1. NCBI lineage: Eukaryota > Metazoa > Arthropoda > Insecta > Lepidoptera > Nymphalidae > Charaxes > Charaxes varanes. Next base: position 707,512 of record JANCMC010017835.1, read on the forward strand.
AAACGCCACCGAATCCGCCGCCAAAGCACAGCACTACGCTGACTTTCTGATGTGCCTCAACGGACGTCACTTCGACACCGAAGCATAATCAGATGATAGATGCTATTCTCAGATTAGTTTCATGATGACAATTATCTTTATTACAAGGCTAACAACTCATCTACGATTAGTCAACGTGCGTTGGAAATCACATATGATAAGGTAAGTAAACCCAAAATGGCCTTTGCCTTGGAACATTTCCACGCCGCAATCAAGCACCAAACTCGGGTGCTGTGTGTAAAGTGAAAAGACAATTTAAAATTAGATATACGTTGCGCTTGTTGCGAAGTTTTATTCGCGTCGCCTACGAGTCAAACGTTGGGAATTCGCAAAGTTTCCCATCCCAGCTAACAACAACTTTGATTTCGTTGTCTAGCCTAAACAGATAAAACCATTGGAATTTTTGAAGAACTTCTTTGTTTTAAAAATTACTAGGGAATAACGATAGAAGGATGGACTAAAATTTATAAAGTTTTTCTGTGTGTTTAGTTAATATCAGTGTATATTGATACAGTTTCCAATCTCGACTGTGATTTAATCATTTATTTATTTGTCGTAGAATCCATGATATATGCATTTAGCCATATCTGGCGTACAACAAAATAGTAAAGTAGCAAGTTATACAATATTTTATTATATTAAATAAATACTTTCGATTTTCAAATTCAATTCCATGTCGATAGTCAGTAATTATGTCAATTTTTAATTAAATAAATGTCAATTTAATGCAAACGAATGATAAGTTTAAATAATTTAATTGAATTTGAATAAAAGTGATGGCAGTGTTTTGGGACGAAAGTATGAAAAGTTCTGCCCTGCCACCTGTACGCGGAGGACCTGATGCGAGCCCCAGATAATGTTGTTCGCGTGGCTGAGTTTTGGGACGCCACCGTTTGATGCACAATCGACACGAGGAGATGAACTGTACAATGGTTTGATTCTGAAAAACTAATTATAATTTAATAATAAGTCCGTATGGTTGAAACCCCGACCACTCTGGGCTACCGTCGTGACCACTCTTACGAGCTTTTCACAAAGGCTTAATTGCATTGGAAACGGAAACAATAGACATGTTACATAGTATTCAGAATATTCTTTTTTTTTTAAATATTTACTTCGTACATGTTTTAAATTTTACTTAAGTGATATTTTTTATCTTAAATTAAATTTCAATTTTTACACCTTAAAATGTTCATAAAAACATAACTTTTAAAAATTTCTTACCATCCGGTAACTCATCAAGAATATAATAGGATACTGTATACATTTTTCTTTACTGTCGAAAAATTATTGAAGAGCATAGTCATTCCTCAAAGGCCGGCAACGCATCTGTGACCATTAGTCACTTAGATGAGCCACGGCCCATTTGCCCCTTGTTGCATATAAAAATATAAAATGGCTATATATATATATAGATATTCAAATGCTTGTCGATTCCGCTCCGGAGTTATATAAAGTTCAAAAATAGGATACCGTCGCTGCCCGGTTTATGAGCAGCTCGTAAAATGGGGGGTAAAGGGGGGGTAATTCACGACTAGTGCGTTAATCGGTTAGCCAGATATTACATCTGCGTTGCCGTACGTTTTTTAAACAGTTGTATGCATTCTCAAACCGTCATCTTAAGGAACACAGGTAAAAAATATCTCGATATACCTGAAACAAACAAAATAAAAAGGGTTACTTAAATAGTACTTTACGCAAGAGCCTAAGAGAGCTCAAAAAAGGCGAGTGGCGTGAATTGCGACTCGAGCCTTGGCGAACATAGCAAAGAGAGACGCCACAAACCTTTTTTGACCTAGTTATCCACCATGGCATACAATTTTTTTCGAAGACTAGACTAAGTATTTGAAATAAAGAAGAGAAAAAAAAACAATGTCGTAATATATGTGCGCAGATGTTGAAAGCAACAAACTTTTCAACTTTTTTTCCATATGCATCCATAACTTCTCTCTCCCTCTGGTCAGTTTCTTCAAATGTACAGGTAAATTCGTTATCATCCATTTTTATTCACTGAATTAAGTATAAAAACTACATAAAATAGATAAATTTTAATTAAAAATTATTTGAGGAACTGTTGTAAGTATACGTTAAGAAAATAAACGCGCGGGAAAAGCAAATACGTATTTTTCTTTTTTTTGTCATATCACCTGCTAGGCTCTGTTAATGTTTTCATATGTTTCATAGTCTAGCGTCATAACGATACTGTTAACAGTGCTATTATGTGAAAGAAGAAGATGAGCCATAGAGAATAGACTTTTGCGTCGATTTATATATAAACTTACGTTATTCTTCGTTGACAGATAAAAATACAGGAGTAAAAAATGGACATATTATGATAGTTGCTAAAGCTCAAAATTCGCGGCAGTTGCAATTTTACCAGCTGAGAGAGTAAGAGCTTCGGCATTATTTTTAAAAAGTAACAATTTGTATATTAGCTGACCATTGAATTTTTTATACTACTATTTGATTATATCATACTCTTTAATCGAATAGTTTAAAGGATAAATCGATTTAGGCGCAAACAAGACGTTACAATTGTGAACTGAACCTTAAAAATAGCTGATTTATGAGATATACCAACGCAAAAATTTCGGGATATCGATGTAGAGGTTTCTCACACGTCCAAATTTCTTCTTTAATGAGAAGAGGTCGGTATTAGCCATAAGATTGTCCCTGCGCACTTTGTACTTTTCTTTTCTTTTAAGTTACTTTTCGTTATTATTATTTATTTTCTTATATAAAAATCAATCGTTATTCGTTTCTCTCTAAAACTCATAAACCGCTGGACCGTTTTAAATTATGTTTGTTTACTTTTATTCCTGTTATTTCAGGAAACTTTAAAAAAAAAGAAGTAAAAAAAAAGTCCAAAGATTGATTAAAAATACTAAAAACGACTAATCGCTACTTCAGAATTCTTCAAATAATCTTTTAATTAACATTTTGCGTAAAATCATCACTTCGTAAAACATTCAGCCAGTGTGAAGTCTTACGGAGAAGTTATAAAGGAATTACTAGAACCAAAATTTGGGCAAGAGAACGTCTACCGGGTCCGTTAATGTGCAATAACGTATAAAATGAATAGTTAAACATGAAAATATTTATATTATATTTAACAAATCGTTGTGTAAGAGCCGTTACAATGAACACGTGCGAAATACAGAACGATTATCATCAAATGACTCTACCATGCGGGTTTTGTTACAAGTTTTTATCTTGTTACTTGTTTACTGTACTTTACGATCTACTTGTAACATTGAGAACAATAAAGCTTTTTTTATTTATTTATTTATTTATTTAAATTAAATAACTTTAGATATATAAAACTGAAGAGTTTGTTTGTAACATTAAAATAAAATTTTGTTACTAAATGTATATGTTACCGTTAAATTGTAAGAACCATTAGATTGTAACCTATCTCGTGAGATTATAAACTGTCGAAAGATTACAAATTACTGTAAGATTTTTCGGTAGATTATAAACTATCGAAATGTAACTGTTAAATTGTATATTACTTATGTGACGTCTACGTTATCATACTTTTGCTTTGATTCGATCTTCCGAAGATTTTTCTGGGAGTTAGTGATAAACTAAATAGAAAAAAAAACTAACCGTCTCGGCTATTAATGTTTGTCTGTCTAAACTCTAACCCATTCTTAGCATATAGTATAAGTAAAAATAATACTTTAAATTGTAAGCAGTATATTCAGTTTACAGTCTTTCGACAGTTTACAATCTCGCGAGATAGATTACAAACTAATGGTTTTGGAAGGCACGTAAAACAGTGGGACCCGATTAATTTCACTGAGTGATATTAGTCCTGAAGTTGAAGACATCGTGGGGGTTCTGAAGATAATGTTAGTTAGTTGGTAATCGGTCATCTTCACTCGCGCCACAGTCACTTCTTCTGAAATCTAAGCAGACCCTGGTACTAGACCGGGATAACGCTAGCAAGAAGAAGAATGGCTAATACATTTGTGCTTAACTAAACTGCGTTAGATACGTTAATTTCTGCCCAAAGAACATTATCAGAGTTCTCCATTGGCTTCCTTGGAAATATTTACTAAAGCAAACCGCGTGGGCGTTTGCGCCTTATTATAAAAAAAAGAAAACGGCACAGATGTCAAAACTCCAACATACATAGATGTCAGTAATGGTAACGTTGTTGCGAGTTCGATGGTTTTGTTCTTTTGAAATATGCCTAACGCGCTTAAAGAAGTTTTCTCTTCAAAACAAGCTTGATGTTAGAACCTTCTCCTTAAGCATGTCGTTGTTTCATGTAATGGCCTATTTAACTCCGATGTTGGGATGCCATGTCCTGCAGCCTGCAGCCTATGGGCACTGTACAAAATAGTGCATTGAGTGATTTGTACAAATAATAATGCATAAAAGAACAGAATTACAAATTGCGTCATATTTAGTGACCTCTCATTCATAAAAAAAAACTGTTGTATAATGTCTATAAAGTTAACAGTAAAAGTTGTTTACTAAAAGAATTATCCAAATATGTGTGATTTAGAGTTTAATTTTTAGTATTGTGACATTTTTTGTATGGTATGACATAACAACTTCTTAGGAGTACTTGAGCAAACAATGGAAGGATTCCCAAAAATTGCTCTAATTCTAAGCGACTCCACTGCAAAGTAGGAAATTAGACAAACAGATTTGCGGATTTAAGCAAAGTAATTTAGTTTTCCTTGATATTATTAGTAAAGAAACGACTGATTCTATCAATCACTATAGAGTTGTCAGTTGTATATCAACAATAGATACCAAATCTGCGATTCTCCTCCGTTAAAATAAGCTAGTAGTGTCGATGAACAAGCGTCTTTACGCTCTTAAATTCGGAAGCAAATGATTGATTGAAGTGAACCAACCGGTAATCGAGAGCGATGTCGACAATATGGTATTACAAATTTACTCAACGTTTTTTGAAATAAACCAGGAACGAGACATAGAACTCTCGCCCGTAAGTACAATGACGTAAAAAAACAGTTACAAAAAATAATAATTATTTTTAAATATTTTTAAGCATAAACTAGTACGGCTACTTTAATAATAAATAGTTGGATTGATAGTTATAAAAATTTGGTCAAAATCGATTGAGTAGTTTTGGAGTTAATTGCGAATATACACCGTAACATAAGATTTTTATGCATATCTATAGTCTATACTGTACTTTAATGTATAAAGCTTAACAGTCTGTTTGATTGTTTGCATAAATCTCAGTAACTAATGGTCAGACTTGAAAAATTCCTTCAGTATCAGATAGGCCATTTATCGATAAATCTCGAAAAATCTTTAGCGTGATAAAATTAGGTGAAAAATCATCATGGTGAAATTGAATCTATCTTACGCGGACAAAGTCGCGGATAACAACTATATGTGTATCTTTACGAATAACCTTTGTAGAATCTATCTCCTGATGATGCTTCGGTGTCGAAGCGAAACGTGCGTTGAGGCACATCTGTTGTTGTCGCGTTTCGTTCGGTTTGTTATAATTTTTTTTCTTGTAAGCTTATACAAAATTGTCTGTCTGTAACATTAAAATAAAATTATTTCCCAAATTGCATATTCCCATATACATATACACGAAACCTATAACAAAAGCACAATTTAAAATATTTTTGTAACGTTTAGAGTATCTGTCTTCATGCTAAATCCGGTAATTTCCGGAACGGCTGGACCGATTTCGATAAGACTTTAAACTGATAACTGGAGTTACATGCCTAACATGGTAATTTACTGTTAGAAAAATATTTAGGCTTCCGCACAAAAAAATAAAAACAGCTATTATATAAATAAATAAAATATAATTGAAATAAACAACTTTTTAGACCTGTGTTCTAGGTTTGTCCAAGAGCTTAGTTGCTCAGTTAATCGTAAATTCAAATTCGAAATTCGTTTAATTAGGATTTTTGCAAACACTTGTGAAAGTCATTTTAAGCATAATATATCCTCTATCTAAAGCGGAAGAGTTTGTTTGTTATAATACGCTAATCTCAGGAACTACTGGTCCAATTTGAAAAATTCTTAATTTTTTTTATTTGTATGGATTTCCTGTCAATTAAAAATCAAAGGATTGGCCTTGAGATTTATGCGAACAAAGTCGTGGTCCATCAATAGTGTAACTCCAAAACTCTGTCTATGTTACACAATTTAATTGACACCGGTATCACGAAAGGGCATTAAATATCCTGTCTGAGACAGCACCATAATGACGAAAGTTTGGCCGCGAGACAAGTTGACTGGGAATATAATGAAGATTAATGTTATCGCCAATTTCAAACGCTTGTTTTCCTAATTATTGATAGGAATCGTCCTTTGTTTTGCGTAACTCCGTCGTAATAAGTAAAAGAAATTTAATTATTTTCCGTAAACCCTAGAAAAGAAAGAGTAAAAATGTGTGCAATGTCGTAACTTGAATGCCATACCACCACTAAAACACAGCACTACACTGATACAAGAAAAAAATACAAATTTTTAATCTTTGCTCAATCACACTTTCTCTTTCACTCACCTATGAAGCTTCCTGTCAATCATATTCCATTCATTATTCATCCATTCACTATCACGTTTCGTTTCTCCACTCATCCCTCAACACACATAAATATTTGTGACTTAATACTCTATTATATACACGTGAAATATTTTTTAATTGAACTGTGCTGTTATAAATGGCAGTTAATAACTATAGTCTTGTCTAATATTCTTCGTATTGCGTACAATATCAAAGATAGATTTATATACATTATATAAAAGATTTTATTTAATAATGAAAGACGATTGGGAATTTTTTTTTAATTACCCCAACGGCTTAGAGATCTAATAAATAAGTATTTATATTTCTTTAAGGCGGTCAGCAGGCTATTTGAATTTTGGGTATATTGTAAAATATTCCTTTAACTCCGAGAAAGGTTTTTATGAAGAGAATAAAATGATAAAAAAAACTCGATAAATGTAAGAAAAGTCCCATCTTGATGTTAAGTGAAACAATTCGGATAAAAAATTATTACTTTTTCTTAGCTTCTATTTTTCTTAGGCAGCAATACTTATGCCGGAGCCTGACATAGCTCAAAATGTTTGTACATTCATCATCATCATCATCAGCCCGCGTCAGTCCACTGCTGGGCTAGGGCTTCTTCATGCGCACGCCATATTCCTTTGGTACCATAGACCGCATCTACACTTTATCAAGTGTGACTGCGGTCAAGCGCTTGCCTATCTCCAATAAAAAAAAAAAATAATAATAATTTACAGGTGCCGATCCAATATGTTCTCTACAGCCAGAAGCGGGGAATTGCAACGCTTATTTCATTAAATACTATTACGATCCGTCTTCAGACGAATGTCTTACCTTTGTGTATGGTGGCTGTCAAGGCAACGCCAACAGATTTGATACTCATGAAGATTGTATTAAAACTTGCAAGCCTAAGGATACTGATCATAGTAAGTAGTTTTTGCATGTTTCTAAGTCAAAAATGGCAAAACGATTGCTTATAGTTTTTATGATAGCTTTTACTTGTACACAAGACTGTCGGTCCCATAACCAACTGTCCAGTAAGAAGTCTTTGCATGTTTTTAGGTCAAAAATGGGAAAGCGATTGTTTATAGTTTTTATGTTAGCTTTTACTTGTATACAAGACTGTCAGTCCCATTACCACTGTTCAGTAAGAAGTCTTTGCATGTTTTTGGGTCAAAAATGGGAAAGCGATTGCTTATAGTTTTTATGTTAGCACTCAGCATAAAGCCGCAGCTAGCTGCAGCACTGGTTTTCAGTGGGAACCCTAGTGTTCACTGACGCATACTGCGATTAATTACGTCTTCTTAAATATTATCATTAATAATAGAACAGACTACACTGCACTACTGGTAAACAAAATAAGAACTACATAACATAAAAAATAAAATAAAAATAGTAACTACTTATTGCCTTAACAGTCGTAGCTAACTACACATAAGTACTAGCCTTGCCAGCAAAATAATAATATAAAACTATGTATATTAAGGGTTGTCTGCCGCCACCCAAGCTGATGAAACACATTTGACGGCAAATTGAATACTTTATTTTTGAAAGTTAGTAAATGCAGTTTAATTTTCGTTTTAAATAAAGTAATGGTACTACAAGCGCGTATGGGCGGCGGCAAATCGTTCCAACACTTAGTGGCGGCAAACTTAAAACTTCTCAAAAAAGACGCTTTTTTATAAGGTACTGGCATCATATGTTTGATACGAAAAGCCTTAGAGCTCCTTGTACGAACAGAATGACCCGATTCCGCCCAGCTCAGTTTATTTCTAAGATACCTATAACACAGGCATTAATTTGTCTACCTTAGGAACAGACGTCCGTGTGTCATATAGTCCTGTATATATTTATTTAATCGCAAGGTTCAGGAGTGTCAGCGGCCTGGTTTGCCAGGCTTTTCGGAAGGCACGTAAACCAGCGGATCACGATTAATGTCACAGAATGATAATAGTCGTGGAATAGACGACGTTTGTGAGGGTACCAAGCGATGACGACAGACGGCAATCGGCCATCTTAACTCGCTCCACGGCCACATCCTCTGCAATCCAAGCGGATCCTGCTATTTAACCGGGATAACGCTAGGAAGAAGATGAATTAACAATACAAGGAGTATTGTTATAGGAGTAAGTAAATAATTATTAATGAGTAGAATAAGTTATCGTAGAGTTACATAGTTATAATAATATTAGTACCTTACGTATCTCATCTCCGCTGTATTTACAAATTGCTCTAAACGACGCTCTCTAGACTGTAAAAGTCTTCGACTGTGACTGTAGACTGTGAAAGTGTCTGACACATGTTAGAGGGACTGGAATTAAAAAAAAGGGTCTTGACAGACAGACAGACAGACAGACAGACAGATGGACAACGAAGTTCTTCCTTTTGAGGTACGGAACCCCAAAAAGTATTGTATTAGAACCAACTTTGGACATTGACCAAATTTAACTGAATATTTCAAATTTATTAAACGTTAATAAAATAATTTTATTTTAACGTTACAAACAGTCATTTCAATTTTACTTGTATGGATTCATAACAATGTAGTTGCGTAGCGCTGGGTTCCCTCGTCAGCCAACCTCCCTATCGCCGGTGTATTGCCCAATACTACCAACGAGCTCCCAGAAATGTTATAAAAAGCACACACGTGTTGTATCTACACACTAAAATTGGGTCAAACGTATCAACTGTCACGTACGTAATTAAGGCTTACTATTTGGTATCAGCTATCACTGTATCGCTGTTTGAAACAGTTTTTAATATTCTCTCGTCTTCACTCACTAAACATGTTATTTCTTATGACGCGAGAAAAATAGAACTCCATTGTTGGATGGTATGGTAATATTATTCCCTAATTCAAGTAGTATGAACTACTCCAACTCATGATACAGGGAAAAATAAAAGCCCGCCGAAGACCTGGCCGCCTGGCCTGGCTGACATTAGAATAAAATTATTTTATTAACGTTTAATAAATTTGAAATATTCAGTCAAATTTGGTCAATGTCCAAAGTTGCTTCTATAACAATACTTTTTTTTTAATTCCTTTCCCTCTAACATGTGTCAGAGACTTTCACAGTCTACAGTCACTCTACAGTCTACAGTCTACAGTCACAGCCAGAGACTTTTACAGTCTAGCAATCTCCTGGCTTAAAAATCTGCGACCGTGGTTTAATTTAAGTTCGAGATCACTGTTTAGAGCAGCTGTCAACAAAGTACAGCTAGCCATGACGGTTGCCAACCTCAGATAGGAGGTGGCACTTGAAGAAGAAGTAGCATTAATTTGAAAAAATAAATAATTTATTACTATATACTGATTTGACCGGGAGACATAATGGAAGAGATATAGATTATGCACAGAGCGCTTGAGTACAGAGCGTGCAGATTAAAAAAAATTGATTTATGGATATATTGACTCACGAACTTATGCATTCACAGAGAACCAATAACAAGTAGAGATGAAGAGAGGAAAAAATGTTCTGTAACCTGAGAAAATAGACATGTTTTGCGATAAAAATGAAGTGCTTGGTGTGTTATCGCTGATAGATTAGCAACATCTCTTGATATATAGTTACTTTCAAACAGGTGTGGATCCAGCTTTCATAAAAGGTGGTCGGCACAGCCAAACAATTTTTGGCCAAATGTGAATCGGCATATAAACTTGCTTAATTATGATCATCATCATCAATTTCCACGAATGGAATGAATAATTATGATCAATATACGGCATTCCTACAAAGGATATGTCTATAAAAATATGACTGTCATACATTATTTTTGTAAGTATGGCATAATATTATCAGGTTTTCGATTTAGATAAACCGTGAAAGTGTGACGTCACAAGTCATGCTGGGTGGATATGGTCAATGGGTGGAAATGGTGGATAATTGGTCAATGGGTGGTGGGCCTGCCCATCGTGCCCACAACGGTTGTCAAATGATAAGGCCAAGAAATTTTGAAAAAAAATGTCTGTAAAGTTGTTTTACGGATGATAATTTTACGTGATAACGGCGAATGCTTAGATCGATTGTCACTCTGTATCGCTTGTTTCGCGCTCTCGTTTGCACGCTCGGCTCAGGTGGAACGTGACAATGAGTCATGCTTTTTCGTGCGTGCAATCGGCGTTATCGATTTATAAGACCTTATCACGGATTTGTAGATTTCCCGGACAACTGTACTTCCAGTAGATACTGGTAGCCCAGTTGTCCGGGGGCAACACTGAAACCAGGCAAAAGGCCTAACCTTTGTCACATAGAAAAATAGGTTAGTACATGATTACAGTTAATATAGAGCATACAATATCACTCGGGCAAATCACGACATTACGTAAGTACGTGATAAAATGAACGTAACTGAATATGTTATGTCACAGCAGAATAGTTGCGATAAGGGGGGAATTTTATCGAATACCGATAAACGAAGAATAAGGTTGTATTAATGCGTGGAAGGCGATATGGAAAAAAGAGGGCTGGTCATGTTAAGTGATAGTAACTTTACACGTTTCTATTCGATTTGGAATCTAATCTATACTAAATAATATATAAATAATACATATATAAAGCTGAAGAGTTTGTTTGTTTCTTTGTACGCGCTTATCTCAGAAAGTAAATATCTGATTTGAAAACTTCTTTCAGTGTCAGATAGGTCATTTAGCGAAGAAGGCTATAGGCTATATATATAATCACGCTAAGTTCAATAGGAGCGGAGCGCCAATGAAGAATGTTTCAAAATCGGGTGTTCTCTTTCCCGTTGTAGAGCTTCCGCTGCGTGCGCTGCGTAAATGGTTAAAGTTTCGCAAAAGTCATGAATGACAAAATTGTTCCCCTTTAAGAGTTCTAAATAAAAGTCCGCGACAGCATATGTCTATCTTTTAAAGTTGGTTCCCTATAGCTCTTTTTTTTTTAATAATGCACTATTTGCGAAGGTGTTTTTATAAACGCGATATTGACCCTTATCCAAAATGATTCTTTTAAATTCCTAAGTGATAAAAGTGGCCCGCGCTGACGTAGTCGCGAGTAACATCTAGTGTTAAATATATTGACGTAGAGCTTTTTGAATAAGACCATCTTAAATATATCTCTTTAATCAGGCTTTTAATTTATATTTTGTAGACATCTAGACATTCTTTTATGGAAATTTTTCAATCATAAGTTAATTTAATTCCCTTCTAGTTGTAAATAATTTTCAGTAGAAACTTTGTTGGCGTATGTAAGTTCACAGATTAGAAGCCTTAGTTTACAGATTATCTGTATTAATGCAGCTGTTTGTTTCCCACAATAAATAAATAGAAATAGTAATAGCCTATTGAACCTATTGTGGAATGGGTTTTGAGACTGCTGTCGTAATTATTTCAAGGAAGTTTTAAAGTTATGCGAGATAGTTCTATGCCCAACAGTGGGTATATTGGTATAGGTTTTTTCTACTCCTGTACTTTTCTCTGTGATAAATTTACCTATACGCCTAAAGAAATTGCGACCACAGTTCAAGATGTTACGGGAAATTTAATGCCTTCAAAATCTCGGGACATGTAAAAAGGTTTACGACAAAACCTATACACTTGACGAAATTGCGTCCATAATTCAAGATGTTACGGGAAATTTAGCAACATAACATCGCTTTCGCTAAATTTTTTTTCTTTTATTGTGTTCTATTTCAAACACGTAGTCTAACCGTAGGAAAAGTATTTTACACATTGTATGCAACGGTGTGTAACTAGGTCATAAAAGGCTTGTGGCGTCTCCCTTTACGATGCTCATCAAGGCTCGCAACGCAACTCACGGCACTCCCCCTTTTCTAACCCTCTTTTTACAACTGTTGCATCCCTATTGAAAAATTCCCATAGAATCCAATTAAATGGGACAAAAACCGCATAGAATATAATACACCAATACGATCATTATTAACATAAGAAAACCCTTATTCTTAACTAATATTATAGACTGAAATTAGCCCACTTATCTATTAGATCGTTATTTTTTTTAAGAGAGGGGGGGGGGACCAGAAACAGCCCCAAAGAAAATATTTAAGCACATTTTAAAATTTCAAACGAACATAGTGTCGTAATAAAACGATTTTTAAGACCGATATCAGTAAACTTATGTATACGACATGCCGATTATAATATAACAAAAATTATTAATAAATAAGTAATTATTTATCGTAAATCCATGATAAGAGACGCAGAAGTATAATTTACTTGTTTAATTTGGGATTCTATAGAAATTAGTTGAATTTGGTATTCTGAAAATAAATAAGAATAAAGTATACGCAACAACGTGACAACAAACAAAAGAACCTTAAAGAGATAAAATAGGATTAAAGAAGAATAATAAATGAATTATTACATTCAAGGACCCATTACGTATTTTATACAATCGCAAACAAAAGAAGACCTTACGAGAAAAAGTAAGAAGATAACAAGGAAATACCCCTATAATTATAAAACGAATTACAGAAAACGAAAACAACTGTAGAGTATGGCCCACCATTGCCACCTACTCAGAACTACACGTTGCCTATTGGTCCAGATTTACCTCCCGAATTGTCCGTAGATAAATCTAAACCACCTAATATAATTGAAGAAAAGGATGTTGAAACAAAGGAAATAGTAGAGGTGAGTAACTTACTATATGTAGTTTTAATTTGAAATCTACATTAATAAACCTCCAAAAATGTTTTCCTTTTCTCTGACACCTAAATATTAATATGTGAAGCAAAGACTTTTGGTATCATTTTAGGAAAATTGCCTGGACGCAATATGAAATTTCACCGTTTGTATAGAGAATGGTGTGCAAGTCCTAATGTTTTCATAAAATATGAATTATTAATACGTTAAATTATTAAAATATAACCTCACACACACCAATGCCAATCATTTTACACACATGTATATTTTATACTATAAGATTGTGTCAAAGTAACCTAAGTAGAGTCTCAATAGCTTAACGGTATAAGGTATGGATTGAAATCCGCAAGGTACCCGGTTCAAACCCCACCGCCGTTGGGGTATTGTCGCACCCAGCACAGCTAGTGAATGATAAAAAATACAAAAGAACGTAGGTTTGGTCGCAACTTCATAAGACGTAATAGATAACGTTCCTACCTTTTGAATGACGTGCCATGTAAAATTTTTATTTCTTATACTGGAGCCAGACATAGCTCAAAGTATTTGTTCATTTTTGTCCTTGAAGACTATAAAGTTCTACAAAACTTTGCACAGCTACCAAAGTCCCCGGCCACACTACATGATCATTGAAATGATCATTCAAATGGAGCTATTTCTGGTTTAGCGTTATACATACATTCGATCATTGTCACGTATGGAAAAGACATAAAGGAGATTAGATAATAAATAGGTAAGTCGAGCCTAAACTCGGGCGAGACAACGCCTGTCGGGTCCGCTAATGTAGACTAAAAGTCGAATGAAGATATAGCGAAATTTTTCGACATTTCTATACTTTTGTGGAATATACAGAGGAGTTTTTGAAAAATTTGCAAACTAGAAATCAGGAAGGTCCATGAATAATGGAAGACTTTCGTTCGTCAGTAAATGAAAAAGTGTTTGGATTTCTAGTCCGCGCTTAGTTTCTATAAAGAGCGCGCTCCTAAACCTACACCTGGGTCACAAGTCCCGGGCACTGCTATGGTTCCTTCCTCTGCAACACAATGGACCCGGCACCCGCACCGTGAATCCATGGAATGCTAAGAGATTCGTCTCAATATATAGACATCATAGACAGACATAACCATAGAGAATAACCAAAGTTAATTTTTTTGCTTTAGAAGTTTAGAAGTTACTTTCTTCTCAGATATATCAGATGGTTATATTTGCATCTCAATAAGTAATATTACAATTTGAGACAAGTCTTATTCATTGGTCTTCTTTTTCATCTTTCAGCCGATCGCAGCAAGAGCAACTTAACCTAGCAATCGACTCAAATGCTGCCCATTGATGAGGCCACTACATCCTCTTCGACAAGTCTTATTCATTGGTAACAGCGCAGATTAAAATTTATATTAAACTTGATATAAAATAGCTTACTTGATAATTTGATCTCGACTGAGGCCCCTCATCTTGAGTTGTCTGTTCAGATCTCTTACCGAGATGGAGACCAGCTCATCATCGCTGATTTCTGCACATGGTGTAGGTGATAAAGATATTTTTAATCGACTTCAAAAAAAGGAGGAGGTTATCAATTCGACCCGTATGTTTTTTTTAATGTTTTTTTTTTTATTATATGTTTGTTACCGCTGAAGACTTCAGCACATCAGTAAGTGTGTACTAAATGGTATGAAAGTACTATTTATTTGTTGCTTTTTAGTTTCTCAGCTTTTTGTTTTTGAAGGTGGTTTTGGTTTTAATTTTATAGTAATATATAATTTATTAGTATAGATATTCCAAATTCAGCCAAGCCACTTATTTTGACTAAAGTATCGAGTCAATTAAAAGAGATCCGAGGGCCTAGCACGAAAATTCTCGATAGTTTTACTTAATTCCAACTTAAACGAAACGTCAAATGAAGGTTCGTGCTTTCATCTTACACGACTTACATGCCCGTAAAAGCGTCGAGGATTCGATACGTGCGAGTTCTAATTTCGTTCGTGCTAACAATATTTAGCAACCAAGTTTAATGTTTCAGTTGAAGTTCGGTTTCGAACGTAAAAGTAAGTGAAACTATCGAGAATGTTTATGCTAGGCCCTCTGTTGGCTTTTTAACAGTGAGGAAGAATACCCATAACAAACATACAGATAAATAATAGTTACCGAGGTGCAGGAAACGACCAATTGCCGGACGAATAGAGATTGAAATCCGAGCCGTAGGCGTGGACTTTAAAAATACGAGTTAGGCAATAGTTGTTTCTGCCAAGGATTACATAGCACTTTTCTCAAAGATCCAAGGAAATAGATCAAAATTCTATAGGACAATTATTTTATAATTAAATTAATATTAAAAGTTATATATTATTTGTTCGGATTTCATAAGGCAAAGGTAACAGAGCCAAACAGCCTAAAAGGTAAAATAAAAATAATAGTAAGACGAACGTGTTCATTTTTACTATCATTTCTTTATTTTACCTCTAAGCTATTCAATATAGCGAAATAGTCCCGACATTTTCGAAATCATTTTTTTAAAATCATAAGTTGTATCTTCTGTTTCAATTTTAAAAACACAACAATATTGAAATTTCATACATTGGAGGAGCGTTTTATTTCTTATATTTGAATATCCGTAAATGGCAAGCTGCTTTGCTTAAGTGGCGTTAGGTGGGACACATATGTCGAAGGGACATTCATTAAAGTGTATATACTTAAAAAAAATTGGGCAAGTGCAAGTCGCGCACTAAGGATGCCGTACCATCACATAATACTTTGCCAAGCTATTTTAAAACTTATACCTTTCATAAGGTTTCTTTCAATTTGACTAAGTCACCGTAATTCTTTTTTATTATGTAACTACAAATTTACTGTTTTCGAAATTTTTCCTATACTTTTAGTTTAAGATTGTAGCCAAATCTCTTGATTCTAGGTCAACGAGAAGTACCCTATTGGTTCATAGTTCCCTTTGCAAATGTACGGGAAACGCGACGAACGGCCATATCTTTTGATTGCGGACACTTAGGGGGTAATTTTTGTAAAAGTTCATGGACCTGCAGAAATCAGTATTTGGTATTAAATTCAACTTTGTAGCTCTACGTATTGTTGAGAAAAAGTGTCTTGACAGACAGTCGGACAACGAAGTTATTCTATAAGGATTCCTTATTTCCTTTGAAAGTACGAAACCATAAAAAATACGACATCTCACTACACTTTTTCTCCCTTATGATTTTTAAAATCATTTTCCAAACATGCTTTTCATATCTCCAATAATTTAAAAATGTGACAAACAAAATGCACTATATATCATTTTCCACACTTGTAAATCAAACAAAGTTATGTTACCTCGGATAAAACGTATTGCATCACGCCAACATCCTTCACATTAAAGTTATATTGTATTCCCAAATTTGCAGCTTTACAGTAGTGCGTTCCAGGCAGGTAAATTAAAATATCATTTATTACGCCAGCGATCGCCAGCTGGTCGAAATTCGCCCACAAAGCGTTAAATTTGGGTAATATATTTAAAACTGTCTACAGAATTTTAATTCTTTTTACAACGACATTTATGTTTGACAGTTAATAATGTACATACGTTCGTCATTACTACGCTCTGACACCATCTTATAGTAAAATGTATACATGTGTGAATAAATCGTTTAGCATTTGTGTGCGTGTGGTTTTATTTTAATATTGCCTAATTTATAAAATATTAGCATTCGCACAGTCTCCTATATATAAACAATAATTTTAAGCGTTCCAGTCAACTGTAATGTTTTTATTTTTATTTGTATTTTATTGTTCTACATTTACCTTTTGTGATATATAAAAAAAAAACGCTTTTTTTGTTAAAAATATAATAAGTCTGAAAAATATTGTAAATAAACGTTTATAAGTAACTTACCATAAACAACCGACAGTATCCAAAAATAAGACAAAACAAAAACCCAATGCACTGTTCGGAACCGAAAAAAAAAATCCGCAAACTTGTCACTTTTCGGCGCGAATTTTCCCGCGACCGGGCACGCGTGTTCCCACTCCGAGAGTAAGGAATACACTGATGACGCTGGGAAATTGCCACGAGATGTTTTCACGCGAATTTTCACTTCACCCCGTAATATATAACAAAAACAATAGAAAAAAAACTCGCTTAACGCGTTCACGCGCACCGAAATAAATTTGATAACTAAAACGCCGTGGACACCATCCTTCGGTAAACAGTTATCGCCATTGATAAGATACAGTCGTCACTCAATTAATGCAATAAGTAAATTAATATATCCCAATTGATAACAGATTTTAATATAAACCTTTATCGATAGTCGAGTGTTAGATATGGTGTTGAAAATAAAATTGAACTGTGGACGTCGTGATTTGCTAAGATTTCCGATAGATTTAAATGAAAAGTCAAAAGATTACTTATAAATACAATGATCGTTACGATACTACTTCGGAATACTTTACTTTTAATACTGATTTTTTTTTCTTTTCGCCCATGGCATAGTCTTTCGTCAATACCGTCTAGTCAATCGTAAATATTTTGCTTTAATTATATATTAAGTTCATTTATGTCTTTCGTAAAACGGTAAAGCAATTCATGAGTAAATTTCAATATCTTTTCAAATCCACGTTTTAAGTTGTCTTTGAATAGATGACGTTATTAGTAGACTTTTTAACTGACGTGCTATGCTCAATTATTTTTTTATAAAACAATTGGCCGGTGTTACGTGTTATGGAGAAGATAGAGATTTTGTGGCGAATTTTTACAGAAAGATATGAAGCATGACATAACATGGGCACTAAATTTCATCCTAAGCCTCCTAATTTTAACAAATATGGATAACAGTTTGTTAAATCCGCTAAGAGTAGACGAGTCAAAATTCGGGTCATGAGAAATATTAAAGCTATGAAATTTTTCCCCTACCTATTAATATTTAAAGCTTATTTTTTCTCACTGCAGGACAGAAACGTATTAGTGCAGATAGGTGGTACACCTGTCCCTAAACTAGGTAATTACCTGTATCTTAGGTAACAGAGCCCTCCTTATAAAGCAGGTCATTAAAAGAGTTATAGACATTCGAAAATTAAAAATGTGATGTTTATGTTAAAAATAAATGTAGCGTGAAGGCATTAAATGGGTGTGTAAAGTGAACTTACCTTAGGATTTCATAAAACATATCTCTCTGTTTCTTGAAATTCTGGAAGCTCAAAATCGTCGGGAAGTTTTCAGCATTATCAGTCTCATGATTAAAGCACACCATTCCATTTGAACACCTACTACCGGTTCCTGTTTTAGATCTATCGCCGTTAGATTCGGCCTCGCATTTTAATCCGTAGCAATTTAGCAAAAATTTCGCCAGTTCCGGATAGAAACTTCGCACTTTCTTGTTTTCGCCTAATATTTTCAGGGAATTTTTATCGAGAATGACTTCTAAGATTCCCCGTTGATTCCATAATGACTTAATAGCAAAATACGTACTATTGTGAATCGTTTTAAGTATGTTGTCAGAAAAATTGCCTTGTAAGTGAGATTCAGAAAGCCTATAATCATCTTCTAGCTGTTTAGACAAAAGGATTGTCACAAGAAAGTATATTTCTGTGTTTATGCTTAGAATTAAATTGTTTTTGAGTAACACATCATAAATTTCGATTAAAACATCAATTTTGTCCTTAAAAACAATTTTATTGGAATCAGCATCTATGTAACTGTGGTTGTTCTCAATTAATTCCTTTTGGCTAATTTTGATTTGTGGTGTAATTACTTTTGGAGATGCTGATGTGTTTAGAATATTAAACTTCTCCATCAGTTTATGTCTTTCTTGCTTAAGAATATTTCGTTCAGCTTCGTAGCTATTGGACGACTCTTTGGGCTGTACCTTCGGTTTAAAAGCTAAGTTTTCCTCCAATGCCAATGGAGGTTGCTGAAACACTTCAGGAGTGAAGCTGTTTAACGAATAACTTTTTTTACTTCTGTCTATATTAGTTGGTTTGATTCTGCGTCGATCTGACTTAAGTGAACTAGATTTTCGAGCGCCTATTTCTGGGAAGATTTCCGAATTACTTAAGTCTAGGTCCATTTTTGTTTCGCTGTCATCGTTCGATGTATTTTTCGAACGTTTTTTTTTAGAACTCTTTGGTTGTACATTAACCAAATAATCGGCCAAGCTAACACTTTTATCTTGAGATCTAGAATGTCTTGCCACTCGAGGAGTATCACATCTTTCAAAGTTAAAAGTCCGAGATGGGGGAGTAACGGGACTTGACAAAGGGTATTCTGGTTTAAAACCATTTTTCATGGGAGTACTTGATAAAATGAGTCTTTCTACTCCAACGCTTATTCTCGATTCATCAGATGATAGTGATTGGTTAGACTCCTTGACTTTTTCTTCAGGAAATAATTTTGTTTTGACACGCCTTCCTTGCTTCTTCCTATCTCTATTTGGAGATTCTTGAGTCTTTCTTTCAGGCTTAACTGTAAGACTATCGTTTGATTTGTCATTGTCACAAGTTGGATCACTGATGGATCTATGATGTTTACGTTGGCTTTGTGACTTCTCTGGAGTACTCTGATGCTGGAGGATAGGTAAAGCGTTGCTGTTGGTTTGTAATATGCTAAAAAAATATAAAACTTTAAATAAGATTATATAAATGTACAATAACATAATAAATATTTCATATACAAAATAAATATTAACTAGTGACCAAACCACAGACTAAAAGATGTATGTAAATTACACTAACAGAACAGAGAAAATTAAAGATTAGAGTAGAAGTGTAGATTCTAATTTTTATACACAGTCAGCATAGAAAAAAGTTATGGAAAATTCAGTTATGAGAAATTAAAAAAATAAATTTTAAGGTGATGTGGGTGCCATTTTTTTATTTCAATCTCAAGGAGATAAAATAGAGGTAGATTTATGTTAAAACACTACAAGGGATCACGCTTAAACAATGAAGTGTCTGTTGAAAATAAAAACTTATTTCACTACAGTGAGTATAGACGAATTTTAATACAAGACGAGATTTCTTTAATATAACATGTAATTGATATCTTATCTAGAAAATAAACATATTTTTCACCTACCTTTCAGTCTGATTCCTTAAAAAGCACAAAAAGTGTGCTACAAAGTCATTTCTATTCGAACACAATAAAATGCAGTCTTCCGAGGCACCCTAAAAATATATGAATAAAAATAAAAACAAGTTCTTAAGTTTTACTTATAATATCTACTATAGGTTATGTACCTCGACTGACTCATTGTTTAGCCATCTAAATAACAAATGACAATCTAATTTTCCCAAAAGAGCACTTTCGATTATTGTTTCAGGCATTTTATGTACATAAAAACAGTAAAATTCTCGATCGATTAGAGGAGCTGCGCGATAAATAATCTTTTACCGCCATGACAGTGACACAACTAAATATAATTATTTTTATTTTTAATCTATCTGTGTAATCTGTCTTAGACAATATTTTTTTAGAGTGTTATGCTACTGAGTACTGGGAATACTTTTGATATGCCCAATAATATTCCCGCCTTCCTTCATATGAATAAAATAATTTTCTTCTTCAGAGATTGTTTCTTTTTTTAATTTCAATAAACGGTATAAGCTTTTTGCTTATGCGTTGTGCAATTGAAATCTAAAAATAAAAGTTTTATAAAGCTATACTTTCTATTTCTCATTTTTATGAAAATTTATTGTGTTTAAAAAATAATTGTCATAATGCTGAAACAACAACCTATTTTAAAATCATTTGTTAATCTTAGCGGGATCTAGAACTTATTGTAGCACGTCTGGCAATAACAATGTAGGATCTTGCATCTACGGTCACGAAAAAAATTTAAAAAGTATATATGAGTACGAGTACCTTGAAACTGTCAAACGATCCTAAAAGTAATTCTACCCTAGAACTAAAAGCTAAATAGCGGTTTAAAATTAAGGGTTAGAAATATTAAACACTTAAAAAAATAGATTGTCTTTTAGTTTAACTATGCACAATGGAATCAACTTGTACAACCGTCAAAATAGAGCCCATAACCATAGTATCTTCATCATCGGAAGACATCGTAAATCCTCATGATTATTCAAAACAAAGCTATATAAATGTTAACAATATAGGAGAAACAAACAATCCTGTTTCCCAAACAGAATTTGTCAACATAAAGCTTGAACCAGAAATTTATGACGAAAAGTAAGTGTTACAGTGTTATAATAATTAATATTAAATTTTTAAGAAATCCTCGATATCACAGATACTCTTAAATATAATTTATCTCTCAGCCTTTACCGCAGCTAACAAAAAGAACTGAGAACCTTGATACGCTTGACCAAATCTTCGTGAATTAATAGCTAAGAACTCGTCTTGATCACGTCAGCTTTCAAACAAAAAAAACACCCGGCCCGTTTATTTGTAGCTACTTTATTATTCCACAGACAGACATCAAAACTGATAACAACTTTTTATGTCGGAAGTTAAAAAGTATAATCCATTATCTTGGCTTAAAAACTTCCTGATTGTTTAAAATTAATTTAAGGTGCATTAAAATTTCAAAACACAACACAACACAAGTTAATTGAGATAATATTTATTATACTTTTCCATAATTACTAAATTATTTATTACACTTTTCCATAATTTAGTAATTATGGAAAAGTATAATGAATATTATCTCAATAAACTGATGTGTTTTGAAAATTTGATGCACCCTAAATTAATTTTAAACAACCAGGAAGTTTTTAAGTCAAGATAATGGATTATACTTTTTAACTCCCGATGTAATAGTTTCCATAATTAATAAATAATGTAATGATTAATTTAAAATTTGTGGTCTTTTTTCTTTACTTATGAAATGAAACATTTAAAGGATATCTTTATAATTAGATATTTATATTAGCTTTTTATATTAGTTTCTTGAATATAAGTAAAAATATATGTATTAAAATTCTTCACTGTAAATGGATATTAACTCTAGTTAAATAATTCCAAATATATTTGTGAAACACCAAACAATATTGCACATTACATCTTACTTCTGTGTGGATTGTACTCGGGTAAAATGTCAGAATACGGAGCATCTTTTTTTTTGGTGCTCTTCCTGCCCTGCCACCTGTACGCGGGAGGACCTGATGCGAGCCACGGAGGATGCTATTCGCGTGGCTGAGTTCTGGAACGGAACTGTCTGATGTGCCACGACACGACAAGAAGAAGAAGTACGTCCATCTATCGTTAACCTAACGAGGCCTGATTTTCATTGTAAAAAAAATCAGAATGTTAATAACATTATAATGTTAGTTATTTGAATGGATTACTTTGTGTTAGATAACGTTATTATGCACTTGTGATATTACACAACTAACACTTATGTATATACACCTGCTTTGTAATGTGGTAAGACAGGCCTTACAAATTTCACTCTGGTATTATAAAGTAGTATAATAACGCGACTTTCTCCGTGTTGTTTAATTTATTTGTATCAAACCTGTAAATGTGAAGAACCCTCATTCTGTTTTTTCTCTTAATAATATTTTTTCTCGTTTTTTTATTTATTACAAATATATACAGGGCTATATGACACACGGACGTCTGTTCCTAAGGTAGACAACTTAATGCCTGTGTTATAGGTAACATTAACATTGTAAATTTGTTCCGGTTTAACTCAATTTATTCAAAAATATTACTAACATTAATAGGGGAAGAAATGTTTATTAATTATTAGTATCATTCCAATAATTTTTAATTATTACAAAGACGGCTTTTTCCCTTAGGTGATTAAAAAGCCATGTTTATAATAATTATGAATACCACTCACGAAAGTTTAACTTGAAAAAATACAATAATGTAATTTTATGTAATCTGGACCCTTGTTGTACGACATATTTTAATGATTGATTCATTAGGAACAAAAGTTTTTAATTTTACTATATTTCTATATCTAGATTTACTGTCCTCACTTTATAAGTTCATGGCACCACAATTTCTACAAAAAAAAAAAACATTTTTCATGTATTAAACACAGTGGAATTATTTTTCTTGTTAATTGACAAGCTTTACCAATAACACGATTTCTTAAGAAAAGATCCATTAAGTTAAAAAATAATTCCCACCCTCCCACTATTAAACTACAGAAATTATATTGTTATTGATTTATCGCGCATGTAATTGTTTAATAAATCGAAATCCTCAAAATTCACACGATTAGAAGGTGTGAGAAAGCTTGTGTTATATTAAAAGGAGTGTGAGCCACAGTTAATGGTACGCAACAAAAAGAAACGGCCATGCCGTTTGTTCGCAATTTCAGTTATTTTACATCTGAAAAAAAGATTCTAAAACAAGATAAAATTCCTAAAAGAAGTAATAGTGATAATTTAATAGTGAAATTAGACTTCCGCAGGACTCAGTGGCTAAAATGACTACGTTACTTGAAATATTCTTTTCAACTTTTGAATATAAATTTGAATAAAAGAAATAAATGATGAATTGTTTAATTTACTTACGTCGGAAAAAAAATCTAAAAGTGTAGTTTTCAATGAGCTAGTGGAACAAAATTTATACAGAAACCGAGGCGTCATCGAAGATAATGAAAATTGTTTAAATAGATAAACCCTATCTATGTTGATTTATGGAGGCTCTCTTATATAAATACTCAATGAGATCTCGTAATAAAAGGTTTACAGACTTTTACAGTTTCTTAATTATAATTTTTTAAACTTAAACCATTTCCCCGTTTTTAAATATAACTTTCTTGAAAACATTTTTTTCACTGAATGAGTCCTTAATTTGAGACTAGATTTTAGATTTTTTTTTCTTTTTTAAGAAGTAAATTACGTATAAGTTATAGTGATAACTGCCGATCCGTTAGAGAACGGATCCGGCAGACGTTGTCCTGTCCAAATGTTGTCGCGAATAGGAAAAAAATCTTGAAATACGATCACCGGGACCATATGTGAATCTAAACTATCCAGGGAACCAGTCGGATACACAAAAAATTAAACAAAATTATTTTGTATTATTGAAACTGTTTAGGAGAATTTCAATAACACTAAATCATACATACGTTAATTTTATAACTAGTACAGAGATTGGCAACCTTTTGACAAGCAAGGGCCATATATGAGATGCAGGCGGGCCACATGGTTAAAATATGAGAAGCATGTGGGCCACATCATTAAAAAAGTTACATGTTGGCGAGCCACACTTGTAAAATAATTATTTAGAAAAATGTGTCTAATTATCTACTTATGTAGTACAACATCAACATCTACGCTATAAGGATGTGCTCAAAAGGCACCTGAACGCTTGTGATATCAATCATAAATTATGGGAGGAGCGGAACCCTTCTATATAAGTGTGATTTAACATGCTTTTGGCCATTTTTATTATCAATTGAAATCATAATCATATCTTTCTTTGCAAGAAAGTGGTACAAATGATGTTATAAAATAATTAGTCCCCATACATTCAACTATAATTTAAGTGTGCAAATAGTTTAAACAATTTTAATATTATGTTAAAATGAAATCATTCATAATTAAATAAAATTGTCTATAGACATTAAAAAAATAGGTAAAAAATAAAATTAATAGAATAGTTATAATAAAAAATATCAAATAAATATAAACCATAGTCAATCAATTATATTTAAAATATTATGTTTTAAGTAATATTATGTATATGAAAGTATTATTGCAATAGAATGAAGTCCTTTGACTTCGACATAATACGTCTTTTTTTTACAATCAATGAAGAATTTGACATTTACCATTATTATATA
Source organism: Charaxes varanes (assembly GCA_024363005.1). Classification (NCBI taxonomy): domain Eukaryota; kingdom Metazoa; phylum Arthropoda; class Insecta; order Lepidoptera; family Nymphalidae; genus Charaxes; species Charaxes varanes. Next base: position 732,437 of record JANCMC010017835.1, read on the forward strand.
TTGAGTACGCTTTACATATTATATACTTTTATAAAGTGTTCTATTAATTTTAATTGCATTTTGGCTGGCCCGTTGGCGCAGTGGGCAGTAACCCTGCCTTCCGCTCCAGTGGTGGTGGGTTCTCGAAAATGCATGTTTTGTGCAGTATCAAATTATCTTGTTCCGAAACATTCAGTTGCACCTTCTTCTCAAGGATCATAAGGTTTATAAGCGAACTTATAATATATGTATCTATATTTATTATACATATGTGAAGCGATAACATTCGGTAAAATTTTGCAAAATTTGCGCGGACGGAGGACTATGAAATTAGGCACAATTGTCTATACTTACTTATATATAAAGTGGAAGAGTTAGTTTGTTTGTTTACTTGTACGTGCTAATCTCAGGAACTACTGATCCGATTCGAAAAGTTATTTCAGTATTTGAAAACCCATTTATTGAGGTAGGCTATTGGTTATGTAACATCACGCAATTTTTTTTCCTTAATTTCACATCTAGTATAATATAAATAAATATCGTATAAATAATATCGTTCTATTTGCTTACCAATAAGCGCTTAAGATTGACTTAGTTAAGTACTTCATAATCTAAAATACGACATGTCAAATAAGCTTAACGGCGAAAATATTATCTTTAACAAATGTAAGACGCTCGATTAAGGGATGTGTTTAAATGGATATTGCGCGAAGACAATATAATTATATCCATCCATAGTTATGCTGTAATCCTCCATAGAACACGGCAGGATTATTCCACATTAAAGGAAAACGCGTTGTAGGGTTATTCTCGTACAACGCGCTTGTACTGCCAAGACTACGCATATAATATTGCGTTATAAGAGCACCGTGTTATAGGAGTGTTTAAAGTATATGAGTAAATTTCATAGTAAAAACTAAACTGACGTCTATATGCCAAGGGTATTCCGTTCTTTGTAAGTTTGTATAGATGTTTCAGTCTAAAAATGCACGCCCCTCCACGAATTAATTGCAACGCTTACTTGTGCATGTGTAGCGTTTTTATTGAAAACACAAACTCAAACACGCACTGTAAGATATTGAAGAGCTTGCGTGTTTGCGTCCCCGCTATTTTGCATGTAGAAGTGCATTCTTTAGAGGGACTTGCATTTTTAGACTGTACGCACTCCAACTTCGATTACAAGGTATGAGGCAACATCCTTATGACATGAGAAAATACTATTTTTATAAAAGTTATATGACGCGGCTTTCCATTTTATATTATAATAGTATCACAAGGATAGTTGAGGGTTACTTATTTTAAATACGTCTGTTATGACGAAATTTTGTTCAATTTTGATTCATCCATATATTAAGATATAATATGATCAAAAAAATTTTCACAATCGAGTTTGTTTGTTTGTTTGTTTATGGCATTTATAGGACCGTGAATACAGGATACGTAAGATACTTTTCATCCATAAAGAAGTAATATTCCCGAGTGCTAGAAAAATTAAAGTAACGCTTGCGAATCCACGGTCAAAAACTAGTGGCCTATAATTATTATGTAACAAAATATGTAACTTGATGAATTTTAACAACAATTATATTTACTCTCTAATGAAAAAGAAACTTAAATACCTTTCATGTTTGTCCGTTTCTAACATCTCCGTAGCCTCGCCTGAAACAATAAAATTAATTGCTTTATTAAAGGCTTTTTTATCAGTTTATCAATTTTATTGTTTTATACATATTTTATCGATTTTTTTTAAATGTTTGAGTAGTAACATAAAAATGTTCAAACCTAAAAAATTACTTTAACAAATTACAGCAGAACAACTACGATATCTATCCGGCGATATAAAGACACGTCTGTTGGAATAGGTTTAATTTGTGTTTTAAATGATCGATGGGGCGATTTTTTTTAATGCTACATGTGTTATAGCTGACGGTAAACTTTTTACTTTTTTCTCTTCTTTTTTTTATTTTTATTGTTTTAGTGGTTAAAGAAGAAATATAAGTTCTTTTTTTCTTTATTTATTTTTTCTTCTTCCTTGTTTTTTTTCTTCATTGGTCTCGATTTTGTTTGTTTGAACGATATAACGCTTCCTTAGTAAATTCTACTAATTATTCACTATAAGTAAACAGATAAAGGCCTATATATTTTTGTAAATACGTCCATCCATAATTATTTTAACATAATTTTACTTTTTTTATATGGGTACTTTACATTGAACCAATATTAAAACATTTAATTTTTTTATTTATTTATTTTAACTGCATAATCCTTTTCAGTATATTATTATACTCTTCTCTGAATATGCTACTATTCCATAATTGAAAACTTTACGATGAAAACGACTTCAAACTGTCAAAACTAGACCAAATTTTAATGGGGCTGTAGGGCACTGGAAGCATCAGTTTTCAAATAAACATCGCACATTATGTAGATTCCAAAGGCCACCTGAATTCGTATACGCAGTTAAATGTCAAATCAATGAGTCCCTAAGATGAAATTTATGTCCAGTTTCACGCGGTCCAAAAAAGATAACCATCTTTACCTTGTGAAGTTGACACAACATTTTTTTATTTACGTGTAATACAGAGCGAGGACGATTATTGGTTTGGATTTTAATAAAATGCAAAGCAAATTAGAGACAGAATTAAAATTCATAACCCTAGATTTCGGGTTTCTATAATCAATAATATCTATTCTTATTGAAATTGTATTTTAACGAATAATTTCACAAACGCTTGAAACGTTACTCCTGAGTATCTTACTTCTTCAAATTTTTGTTCAAAATCATAAATAAAAAAATGAGTTTAAGGAACATACTTAATAAGAAGAAGAAATTTGAAAAACTTTAATTTTGCGTATAAAACCAAATCTGCTGCAAAAGGTAACAAACAGAAATACGAGGTAAGATTTCATATGACTTCTAAAAGGCTAATAACCTATTTCTTGAAATATGATACAATGAAAATTAACATAAGCCAATTGAAATTAATTTCTTTTTGGTTAAATTATTGTGAGAACGTTATATTTAACGTTACTTTGTGGCTGGTTATTTATTTTTTTTAATTGAAATAGGATCGAATCTGCAAGAATATATATATTACTTGTATGCTTATAATTCACAAAATGAATATATTCTTCATACAGTGGATTCTGAATGTATTCTTTGTAGAAACAATGCTTCACCTGCTACAAGAATCCAAATTAATCCTACTACACTATACTGATTCTAATAATAAATAATTGTACTAACGAGAGCGCTCGAGGCGTATCTATCTGTAAAGGATAACCTAGTTTCTTTAGATTAAGACATACGTTGCTATAAGACAAGAGATATAGACGGTTCTCTTTAAGTACTATTCTTTTAATAATATCGCTTGGTCACAGCGGAGCATGTGAAGTCTGTTGTTTTACGTTCTTTACGTTGAAATTTTGTGCAGTAATCATACGAAAATATCTGCCACATTATATGTACGCCATGTTTGTCTACAATTGAACTGCACAAAACGCGTATGTCCAGTATATTTTATTATAAGAAATTTTCCAAAATTTGCTGCTACATTATTAAATATAGTATTAAATAAATTTTCACCATAGGTTTTTAATATATGAAAAAGTGAAGCAAAACTTCGGTATCTACCAATTTAAGAAAATTACGCGAATAGTGAAGTATGAAATTTGGAACAATTATAGTTTACATTGAGGATTAAAATGGAATGGAATGGAAAGGAAAATATCCATTAAAAATATATTAAATTATCAAAATAAAACCTTTCGCACACAGATGCCAATCCATTTACACACATATATATACATTTATTATAGAATGATTTCGTAGCGTAGTCATGACAACCATCACAAAATAATGTATTTTGTCTTTGTACTAAGAATATAAATTTTGTACATAGCTCTAAATAAGCATATTATGGTACACTCACTAAAATCTAAAGGTTTTTCACCGACCAGCCGGCAATCTCTAGTATTTATAATTCGGCATCTTTATTGTTGGTTTAGCCTTTTATAAGTTAATGTAAGTTTTGATGACCTCTTACCATACAAAATCTACGTCTATCTACTAAATCTAGTCCTATACGATATAATAAAAAATACTAGTCTAAACCGCTACAAGTTGGTAGCGGTTTTAGAAATTGGTACCTCTAAGTCTGAATCTGAGCCTAACGGCGATAACAATTTATCCAAGGTTTCAGGTGTGGAGTACTCTGTATATAAGCATGGGTTTAAACTTTAAATGAGTCAGGATTGAACCGAATATTAACAGGTTTCCGACCGCCATAGCACAAACACAGTTTCTTGTAAACGTTCAAGGGATGTCTCTGGGATGGATGTACATGTTTTCGCATGACTGATCGATAAACGTCTTAGTAATTACACGTACATACCATCCTATTCAGTCACCTGGACATAATTTAAATGAGATTTTACGAATTCGTAATTACATTAATGGCTTACTGCATCATTTATAAAAGTGTTGTGACGGTTTTAATTAAATTTACCGACAATAATCCTTAAGTACACGTATTCAATTCGGCTGATGTTTCAATTAGAATATTTATTTAAGAACATCAAACCTCGAGAATTAAACAGTAGAAAGATTGATTAAAATCGGTTAAGTGCTCAGTTCTAATCTCAACACCACTAAGAAATATTCTTTGTAAAAATAGAAATTGTAACAAAAAAAATTGTATGGAAAGGAACAGTAAAAATTTTGGTAGCACACGCACAAAATAAAAATTCAAACTCTTTGATCGCAACGGCGTTGAAAGTTGTATATAAAAAAAGGATTGGCAGACAGATGTCAGTAAAACGGAACGCAATTCCAAAATACAAATAATAGTGCCTGAGAGTATTTTTTTCTATTTAACTTCGCTATCCGATCGTTTGATCAACTAATGTACTCCAATGTCGGACCGGCTATAACTTTACAGCAACTAGTCAGCGGTTTCATCATCCATCAAAGCCAATTCTTTCAAGTTATAAACCGCGATCTCTATCGACGGTTATCGGGAATCTTTTTTAAAGCCAAATAGAAACGTTCCCTCCGCTGGCTATCTATTCACATTAGTAACTTCGGTTTTAAGTTAAATGTTAAAATCGATCAATATAACGATACCTCATCGTCCTAATAAAACGCGTATGCGCGATGCGAGCGAAATTAGTTCATACGAACGTGCGATCTAACATATTGACATCTAATAAGTGTCCTAATTGAAGTCGATGTGATCGCACGAAATCCAATTAGGACACTCGTGCATTCGCGTTCTATTAGGACCTCACCTAACTTGACTTTTCAGTTTCATAGTGTAACATTGTGAATCTAAGTTATCCAGGCAATAACTTTAAAGTTGTCAGCGGTTTCATCGACTGAGGAAGCCAATTTCTTGAAGTTCAAGACAGAGACCATTCTCAAAGGTTATCGAGAATCTGTCTTAAAGTCAAATAAAAACTTTAGCACTCCAGTCGATATCTATCTCAAAAGATCATCTTCATTTTATAGCTTTTCGTGCTTAACTATTTACCTACTTGTTGGAAGACTTCTAAGCGATATTCCCGCTTGAGTAATCTGGTGTTAGTTAAGTACTACTTCGCATAAATAGATGAAAATATAATGATAGATAGTAGTCTATTAGAAGACAATGCTAAGTATTAAGACAATGCTAAGTATTAAGACAATGCTAAGTATTAAGACAATACTAAGTATTAAGACAATGCTATGTATTAAGACAATGCTAAGTATTAAGTAAATGCTAATTGTATGGCTTTCATACCTAACGTTTTTGAATTTGAAAATGAGACACATTCCTTGGCAGAACAAAGAACCTAATAAGTTAGAGTCGTGCCAATTAGAGCTCGACAGAAATCTCTCTTCGGAACAACTTAATACAAAATGTATTTTGTATATATTTAATGCCGTTTTTCACAATCTACGAGTAAATTTAAGTACATTAATATACTAGTCTATCAAGTCCAATAGATAATTTCAGACCATGCATGAAAAACTCTACAAAAGTTATTCGTAAAGTACTTTACGAATAACCTTTGTAGAGTCTATCAACTGATGATGCTTCGGTGTCGAAGCGAAACGTGCATTGAGGCACATCGGAAAGTCAGTGTAGTGCTGTGATTTGGTTGCGGATTCGTTGGTGTAGCTTTCTAATAATCGTTGAAAACAAAATATTTTTGTCCCCACAGGTTTCAAATTTGAGCTTTTGAGCAAAAGCGCGCAACTACGCCAAAGATTTACAAGTTTTTGTCAATTTTATCAATTCGCTTTTAGTCACGTCAATGCTACAATGTAAAACAAAAAGTAAGTACAAAATATTTGTAACACGTAAATTCATATGATGTCGACATAAAACTTCCGACATACCTACGTGAAGCACACTTTTCAATTTCATTTCAGTCCATTTCAGGATTAATATTAATTGACCCATTTTTTCGATGACACGAACAAAAATCGCAAATATAATTTCATTTCGCTCATCTTTCGCAAAACAACGAATGCGAAAGGTTAAGAGTTGAACAATATTTTGCGCTATATAAATGTCAATGTCAGAAAAAAATTAAAATTAACTGAAAAGAAACTCGCTAGCAACGCATTTCATTACTTTGCTAACAGTAAAGTAACACCAAGTAATTTCGTAGGAAACTTGCAATATATAGAGAAATCGTTTCTCATAATGCTTAGGAAATTAGGTAATAAAAATAGATTCAATTTTAGCGTGATGATATATAGCCTATAGCCTTCCTCGATAAATAGGCTATCTAACACTGAAATAATTTTTCAAATCGGACCAATAGTTCCTGAGATTAGCGCGTTCAAACAAACAAACTCTTCAGCTTTATTTATCAGTCTGGATATAGTATAGATATAAAATTCTGTCAGTGTAGCCCTTTTATCGAGGATACATGTATACAGGCCATATCATCACGCTAAAATTTTACGCGGACGAAATCGCGGGCACAGCTAGTAGCACATTAACTAGTATATAAATATATAAAACATATTTAGTTTTCGCCCCCCTTAGTCAATATTTTCAGTATGTATTTTGTTAGTATGCAGTCTTGCGTGCTGAATACTGGAAAGATTCTAGAGCTACGGTAATTCAATTAACGAAAACAAGATCTACTCTCTTCGGCACTGTTTTTACACGGACGATGAGAAAGCGAACGCTTATAAATATAAATTGCTTTCGCTAGCCGATTTCTTGGCATTATCTAGTGCGAAGGTTGTTGATATTTCATTGGTAGTGAGATCCTGATTTAGATTTTTTTGGAAGAATACTATGAACAGAGGAAATATTTACACTTAATTCTGGTGCCCTTTATATTTTACAGCATACATATTTTTAAATATTACAAAAGAAACGAATACTCTGAGAGAAATTAAAAAAAAAAACAAAATAAGGTATGGACTTTCGCACGTCGAGGTGATGAGGGTGATTCTAGATCTAGAATAGTACTAAATTAATATATTATATAACTAATTAAAAATTATTATCTAGGTGATTAGAGTTTTGACGCGATGCTGTCTTACGGCTGTAGGGTGTAGGTATGGTAGAATTGCTTAATATAAGAATATGTGAGTAATTGTTCAGGCAGTTAATCACACATTGTTATGCCCTACCTCTCAAATGTCTTATCGGATAAGAAAACGAGAGCAAAGGTCAGTGTCTTAATTTAAAACAAATTCTCTTTAATCACTTGTGTGTTCATCATATTATTCATTGAATACATATCTCTTTTTTTTTCATTTAAATAATCGCAACAAATATTGGCCAAAACTTTTTAAAATACTGTGAAATTATTCTGTATGCGTGAATGGTATTCTGTATTTGGAAAATTTATAATTTACTATTGCATATTATACATTTCCTTCATCATATAGATACGTAATAAGACAGTTCGCAAAATCGTCATTTAAGGGCGCAGTTCGTATGAAACTAAGACACAAAAAATCATTTATCTTTAATGAAAAAGAAAGTCTACCAAGCCTCATTACCATTCCAAATATGTGTCAAAATAATTGCTTGGAAATGTCAATTTTGTTTTTAGTCTTGTTTGTTTAACTTAAGGTTATACATGATTTCTGTCCCAAATACGTGTAACATATTTTACTACAAGGCCGTGTCCCACAATTGGGGAAGAAATCGTGTGTCAATCGCATGTTATAAAAATAAATCTAAACAATATTATAAGAAAGTTTATATTAAATTTTCTAAGTTTATGCGTTAGTTTTGGAATTAAATGAGGAGTTAACCCTATTACTTCGGCGACGCTTGGTGCCATTGATATAATCTAGTAAGTTGTGAACTTTTCGAGTCGGTCGTAACCCGAGTTAGTGCTACAGTTGCTCATACGAGTTTCTGCTCAACACTTGGACGTAATGCCGGTGAGTCACGTACGATTCTAGAAATTATAATGCAGTAAAGAAGTTGCAGAAGAGAAAGAATAATTGCGACATTACGAATATATTTATAACCGGCGGCCCGACTTGACATCGCACGCTAAATTATGCAGGTGTTCATACGGCACCCTAACTTTTTTTAAAATATTCTATCGCTTATGCTCATCGGGGATAATGTAGAATTCTAATGGTGAAAGAATTTTTCGAATCGGCCCAATAGTTTCAGAGCCTATTAAATGCAAAAAAAAAGTCAAATCTTTCCTCTTTATAATATAGCTATATAACTAATATATGTATACATAATTATATATTCTAATTTAAGTATATATTAAGTAGTATGTATAGTCTAAGTATTATTTTTATTTGGAGGTAATAATCTTTTTACTCTAAGCGTTTTATGGGTGTTGTGTTTATTTTTAGGGTTCCGTATTTGTTCAAAGTTCGCTTACAATTTCGCTCTGTCCGTCCTTCCAATCATCTGTCCCGCAAGGCCATGAAGACATGAGAGACTTAAAATTTTCTATGTTGCTATAAGACGTGTTAAAAACTTAATTAATACCTTTATCGCGTATGAGATACGGAACCTTTCTATATAACAGTGTCTTGATACGCTTTTGGCCACTTTTATAATGAGGCTATTCTAGCAAAATGCCTCTCGTGAAATTAGTCATTTGCTATTTTATTTTAAAGCATTTTTATATACATTCAAACTTGGCAAATATTTTGTAATAGAAACACTGCTTTTTAACTCACGTGATGAAATCTGGTTTCCCCGACTAGCTTCAATAACAATATCTTGTGTCTAAGTTTATTAATAGAAAATTTGTCATTTTATCATTTTACTTTCATATTTATGTAAATTAATAAAATGAACAGAATAATAAGGTGTAGTGTAGTCCATTAGTTGTGGTCGTTCGACCATTACGTAATTATTAAGTACTGTTAAAGTTAAAATAAACCGGGCAAATGCGAGTCAGACTCACACGATAAGAGTTCCGTACAATCACGTGATACTTTACCAGGCTATTTTCAGTTTCATACTTTTCCTAAGATTTATTTTAATTTAACAAAATCACCGCAATTGTTTTTGTGATATAACTAAAAATTTACGGAAATTATCCTAAAGGTTTTGATTCCCTTTTAGTATGTACTAGTATGAGAAATGTGACATAAATAACCATATTTTTTGATTGCGTATACTTTTTTAGTATAGTAGGTTAATTTTTTTACAGCTTTACCAAAAAAACTGAATGCAGATTTGGGTATTAATTTCAAATTTAAACATCTACGCTTTTCCGAGATAAAGAGTCTTGACGGATAGACCGACTTACAGACAAACAGACATTAATGCAACATTTCCTATTCTTATGCTATAATATAAAGGTTCTTGCCAAAATTCACTATTCTATTTCAATGAGGAATATCCTTTAAGTTTTGGTTCCCTTTGTACATGTAAAGAAAATGTGACATACATAAATGGTCATATCTTTTGATTTCAAAGTCTTAATCATTTTTTCTTCAATTTACATAAATGATTCGGTGAAGTTTTTTAATTGTCTCGGTTAATGCTAATTAGTGAACCAAATTAAATTTTAGGAAGCTATTCTAATTAATATTATTTATTATTAGAATCCAACATTTGATCCGAACGTACAAACATTGCAAGTTAAGCAGATTAAGTATTATTTTTTTTATATTTGATGACTGAACTGTTACCCACAACTTCACCCGCGTAAAGTCAGCAGAAAAAAAAGATTCAATTTTAGCGTGATGATATATAGCCTATGGCCTTCCTTGATAAATGGGCTATCTAACACTGAAAGAATTTTTCAAATAGAACCGGTAGTTCCTGAGATTAACGAGTTCAAGCAAACAAATAAACTCTTCAGTTTTATATATTAGTATAGATTTTTTTTAATTAGCCCATAATGTCCCACTGCTGGGCAAAGGCCTCCCCACTCTTAGACCACTCCCCTCGATCTAGAGCTAGACCAATCCACTCCTTTCCCGCAATAGTATAGATTACGCCAGGCAAATCAAAGCCGCTTCAAAATTTAACTTGGATGGCTATCTAACACTGAAAGAAATTTTCGAACCGGACAGAAGTTTCTGAGATTAGCCCGTTCAAGCAAGCAAACAAACGAACTTTTCGGCTTTATATATTAGTATAAATAAAAACACAAGTAAAAAAAAATTGGCTGTCTGTTTCTTCGTTCCGAGTAATCTCCGAAACGACTAGACCGATTTTGACGAGACTTCCATTGATGGATAGCTTATGTTACAAAGGGTAACGTAAGTGTACTTTACTTTGAAAAATAATTAGGGTTCCGCACAAACTAAACTCAAAACTTATGAACGTCATATATATAATTATTATTATTTAAATTATTCTTTAATAATTTGGTGATAAAGTTTAAAACTTAAAAGGTAACTTCACGAGGGTTCTTCGCGCCCTGCACTGAGAAGAGCCCGCAATAAACTCTTGTCAGGTAATTTAAAAAAAAAACCCTAAATATTTAACAAAATCACTGTAATGCGGACGAAGCCGCCGGATATAGCTAGTTGGGAATGTTTTATTTAACTGTAGAACTTTTTTCAGTAAGAAATCAGGCCCAAGTTGAAATCATTGAAAACGTATGAACCAACTGCGACTAGAGTTCACGTTCTGAGAAAGATCGAGAGTATGCGTTCGTGTTTAAGGCGGGAACATAGAAAGGTTGAAGAGAGTCGGTTAAACGCTACAACACCAGAAGAAGTTCATACGCCACATCTGTGGTATTACGAAATGCTTTCCTTCGTTTTTAGCGAAGATGAGAACATTAAAGAAAAAGAAAAATCACCTGAACCAGTAAGTTATGACATTGATGACAGATGGTTTTAGAATCTGAAGTTAGACTATTTGACGTTTAGTCAATGACACATATATATATTTTTAAATTTTAATGTCACCTGCTCAATGACTTTTACGTAACCAAAAATTGTCATCTATCTATACAGATAAATAAAATTATAGTGTCTGTTCATAACGTCGGAATAATATATGATTAAATTATATGCACGAATACCTCCTATACAAAGACATTTACTGTTTATTATTCATAGACTCCGAAATGTGGATAGGCATTATGCCGGAGCCAGACATAGCTTCATTTGAATGATCATTTCAATGATCATGTAGTGTGGCCGGGGACTTTGTGTATCTATCACCCGGTTGCAGCCAGACCAACTTAACTTAGCGATCGACTCAAATGCCGACCACTGATTAGGCTACGACCTGCTCTTAATTAACATATTAATCCTTCATCAAATGTATATGATTGAAGATATATTTTTTTAATGATTAACAACATCTCTCTTTATTTCTGCATTGGAAATAAAGAACCAGACTAGTTTCATAGGCGTTATGGACTAGTTTCCAGAGGGGGTAGGTTATAGCTCATTTTTCCTTTGTATTTTTTTTTGCGACAGAGTAAAATTTTTGTTATTTAGAAATTATCAAATGGACAGAATTGATAATTGAGAATAAGCATATAAATTGAATATTTTGTGCAGAATATCTTAAAGATGTAGATAATTGTCTAAAATTTATAGTATATATTAATAAGCAGAAAACTTTAACATCTTTGTCTTTATTTGAGCCTACGCCTTGATTGGTTTCGTCTTGAAATCGAATGTAATCTGAAGAAAACTGTGAGAAAGTCAAGGACTTTTGGAGCGATCGAGGAAAGTTTCAAGATTTAAATCTCATTGCGTTAATCTACTTTATACAGAAACTAAACCAAGGAAGCGTAAACATTATTCATAATTAGAGCAGAATATTACAGTAAATCTTTGTGATTATTGACCTAATGAAGAAGAAAATCATGTTAAATAAATTCTTTATGTGAAAGTTTTTTTTATAACATAATATAACAACAAGTAAACATTTCGCATAGTAAATATGCCTTTATTTGTAAAGGACGTTGTTCAGACAATATTTGGAGTGTCGTATGAATTAATAATGATATAATTTAATCGTGAGACACAACTGCAAATATAATGTCCTGAAACATTGAATTACAAAGTACTGTTTCATGAATACGACATGGGAAACTCAATAACTTCCTAACCGAATAAACCAATCTGCTCTGATATTACTACACTTATATAGCTTACCACTCTCTGCTCGTATACTTGGGATAGAATTTTCAATTTTTACCACATAAAAAAAATCGAATAATATAAACAAATAATTACAACAATCTAGTCATAACACGCAAGCCTAACAAAAAATCAACTAAGAATACAACTTTACTATATAAATATCGGCCTTTAATATAAAAATACAAAAAAGCCTAGCAAAAAATGTCAGACAAAATTAACAAATTACATGATCCGAATAATTGTCATAAATAGATGATATAGTTATTGCAATTTGTGATACTTTATTTTTACTTAGTCCTTCTATATAACAAAAACTCTTTATAACGATTTAAAATACTGTATCCTTTGTGGTTTGCTATAAAATGTTTACAATGTATATGTATTATACAATAGTGTATGTATTATACACTATTTGTCACCTGCAACTTCTTCAGCATAACATTAGGTAAAATCTTTTAGCATGCTGATGTATAGCCTATCCTCGATAAGTGGGCTATCTGACACTGAAAAGATTTTCAAATCGGACCAGTAGTTCCTGAGATCAGCATGTTCAAGTAAACAAACAAACCCTTCATTTAAAGATCATAAAATATTTATTAAATTTATCTTGGTATTTATATTCTATTACATACGCACTGTAGAATGTTCTACACTCTAGACTAACCTCACTATGAACCATGACTTATACCTTGAAGTTAATTATAAAAACAAGTTATTTTCGCTGGAATTAACCCTTTAATTGAATTAAGGTAATAAAATAACATGCTGGTATTTATTATTTACACGATAAAGCGGAAAATGGCTTACCACTGTATTCCAAATAGCGCCGGCCTTTGACTGCAAATCGGGAGTCAAACGAACGTAATTGCTCGTCACTATTGTGCTACCGAGGAAGTCCCAATAGGGTAAAGACATCCCACTCCCTGTAATAAGCCAATATAGTTCAATTATCATGAAAAAGATTTTTTTAAACTTAGTTCCAGTCAAGCAATAGGTCACTCACCTTGGTATGGTTTTGTAAGTGAATGTTCCCGTCTGATATAGTCCCTTGTATTCCATTCTGCTAAAATAGGAGTTAGTAGTAAGAATAAGAATAGAAGTTTACTGATAATTATTTTTATTGTACACATTTTTGTAATTCGCTTCGTCTAAATTAACGAGTTGACAAGACAAGCCTGACAAGCGCCAAATCATGACAACCACGGTAAGTGTTGCAAATAAACCAATGTATTTTACCACTTTTTATAATTATTACAGATTGATTTTCTAATAAATAATTACATATTTTATTTTCATTGAATATTGTACTAAATTTGAAACCAGTTGTTTTAATTGATTGAATTACTGTAATAAAACTTAATATTCCTTTTTTATTAGCCTATAGTAGTTCACAGCTAGACGAAAAAACGCTCTAAATAAACAAGACATTTGTATTAGAGATGATAAAGAAATTCAGAGTTATTTTACATTGTTCTGAAAGAAAGTTTCTTAAACATTTGGTTATAATTATAGGAGGCTATTTTTATTACCCTGGCAACATTATGTGTCAAAATGATAGAAGTTTATAATAGTTTTGTGAAGTTATAATAGATGGCAGTTTTATAAGAAATACCTTAATCCTATAATCACTTTAATAAGTAACGATATCATTATAGTTATTAATAATTGCAAATACAATCTTTATAGTAATAAGTACACATTAATAATTCTTATATCCAATGACAACAATAAAGAAATTATTTATGTTCGTTACACTTTTCAATTTTTTTTCAGACTAGGCCATGACGCTGAACTTTGGAGTGAGTCCAAGGGCCAAAAGTATTGAATTGAGTTTATAGTTCAATGGCAATGTCACTATCATCACTCAGGGATGTTTATTTTATACGACTCACCAAGAATTAGAGAAGAGAGTACTATCGAACTAATTACTATCGAAAAAAAAATTATATAATTTTCACACCTATTTTTCACTCTGTTTATCGCTTTGTCATTTCACGGACTTAAGATTTTCAATATAATTTAATGACCAAAGACGCTATTAGTATTCAAAAATAAATCACTTGATTTGAAGGTGTCTGCGCTGTCACCGAATATGTCTTATCCAATGATAAGATGATAATTTCAATAAATTATCATTAAAATGAAGCTATGTCTGGTTCCAACTATATGCAAAATGTATTTTTTTTCGAATCTTCTAAATCCAACCCTGATAGAGTGCGTACAGTCTAAAATGCACGCCCCTCCAAAGTATTCATCTCAACATGCAAAATAGCGTGTAGACACAAACATGCAAGCTCGAAGATATCATTGGCTTACAGTGGGTCCTTGAGTTTGAGTTTACAATAATAACGCTGCACACACACAAGCAAGCGTTGCAATTAATAAGTGAAGGGGCGTGCATTTTTAGACTGAAACTTCTATACCAATTATGTACTGTTTTTAAGTTCCTTGGTGTATTTTGTCTTTGTTTTAAAATAATAAATATATATTGGACTATATGACACACGGACGTCTGTTCCTAAGGTAGACAACTTAATGCCTGTGTTAAAGGTAACAGACGTCTGTTACACAAATATTTTTTTTAGAATTACATACATATAGATAATACATATATACATATAGACTCGAGGCGGAAATCTAACCTACGACCCTAGAGCGGAAGTCCGGATCATTGCCCACTGCGCCAACGAACCAGTCAAATCCAAGTCAAAATAATTTATCATTGAAGCAATTTTTAGTGTTCCATAGGACTACAAGGAATCCTTATAATTTCGCTCTGTCTGTCCGTCTGTCCGCCCCTAAGGTGGTCCCCCCCCCCTAGTATTTACAAACTATTAGACGTAGAGACTTGAAAATGTCTATCTTGATAGAACATGCAGGGAAATTATTCTAAACGAAATCGGCCTACAACTTTCGAAGTTATTTAACAAATACGTTTATAGCGTTTCGGACACGGAACCCTTCTAAATAAGCGTGTCCTTTTGTCCATTTTTTTTATAAACTGTGTGTCCTAAGCTTATATTGTTACCAGTCAGGTTCACGGACATAGTATAATAATTCATAGACATTATGTTATTTGCCTGCCATATCGCTTGAATAAACATTTTCCCAGCAATAACTCGTTAAACTAGATAGACCTTATCGGTCCAACGACAAAAGTTACAAAATCAGATAATTTTAACACTTGACGTTCCAGATGTAAGTTATTTTAGTTGGTTATTTGTAAAGTAACAGGTTTCGGGATAAGCCAAATTATTTTCCTACCAATCGTATTTATTTTGGCTGCTTGCCTTAGTTCTGGAAAAGGTAGCTAACTCAACAGTGCTTTTAGGTGATTGGGTAAAGTGAGTAAGTGAGTAAAGTGAGTGCGTGGTTGAAGTGAGTGATTGGGTGAATCGAGTAAGTGGGTGAAGCGTGTGAGTGGGTTAGTGTTAGGCTTTTTAACGCGCGGTAAAAAAGCTCTCGAGCGAACGAAGACTTAGAAGAAATATAGGTTTAAATATAGGTTTTTTTTTTCAGATTGCAGATTTTAGAGTTCAAAATTGTGAAGGCTGAATCTGTACCAGGTGAAGATAAGAAAAATGCGAATAGCTTAATGTACGAACAGCTTATGAGCGGAGAAAGTATAAACAATTTCTTTCATAGGACGCACAAACTAACAAGCGTTAACACATTTATCTATACTTAACACCTTACAGCGACATCTCTACCGACTTATTCAGAAGATGACATAAGATAAGATAAGTTTTGATGGAAATCAAACCGTTTTTTTTTATAATATGAATAAGTCCCGTAAATATAAACTATGAAAGTTTTCAAGTTGTTAAGTTAATTCTTCGTTAAGTTAAATAAATATTTACATTAATTCTTGTTCACGTGTGTGCTATTTGCACGATTTTGACATGTTATTGAACGTTTCATATACAAACATAACACCTCATAAATTGTAGTGAATGCAATGTTGAATAATTTTAGTTTTATTTTCTTTATCGACTAAGTATATTTTTTTATTATAAAAGAGTGAACTAGCAATATCGAGGTCAAGTAAATTAAATAGATTATTTATCTATGCTTAGATAGAACCGTTGCTAATAAGGTTGTGGCAACAGAAGGCTGTGAAGTTCAGGAAGACACAGAAGGTTGTGTGACAGAAACTGGGTGGCCCGATATGGTTTTTCAAGAATAAGAAAATAGTAGATTAATGCGCCGAGCGCAAAGTGAGTCATCAATGCACGAGTAATGTGTTGATACTAAATTAATACTAGTGCATTAATTACTAGTATTTCTCTCAATATTTTTTAGTAAAAATTATATTTTTTGCTTCTTCTAAGAGTGTCTCTGTTAATTAGAGGTAGCGCCATGCTTGTAGCCGAATAGCCGAATTGGTTTGTTCTATATATTAATATTTTTTTAAAAAAGAAATATTAATATATAGAACAAATATAAACGAAAACAGTTTCCCAATAAATTTGAAAAATTATTCGTAAGAAGCACAATTACATTTAATACAGACTACTTTTAATTATAAGATTGATGTAATTACCAGCGTCTGTATTTCCGAACGGATACGACTTAGGGACCTTCAAGAAACTCTTTTCTCCCCCGGTGTTGCAGTTGTCCTTGGGCGTCAGTAGTCACTTAAGAGTACCGCCTGCTCGTTTGCTCCTTGTTATATAAAAAAAATCAATTGATTTACATAAATTATGACTAACAAAGTTATTACAATTATATCACATACTTAATGTTACTTTCTGAAATTACCACCCTTTAGACATAAAGAGACTTTTTTTTATGTTACAAGGGGGCAGACGAGCAGGCAGCAGGCACTGAAGTGCCTACCGACGCCCATGGACATCTGCAGTAATCAGAAATCATTTAAATTATGTATTTATCTGATAAACTAAGATGCATAAGGCTTAGCAAACGTATTTATATTTATATTGCGAGCGAGATTAATAGGGATTAACGAAAAAAGAAAATACAAAATACAACAATCCGCCATGATAGCTAAATACCCAGCAGAGCGTATGACGTTACCGTATATTATAAGTGCGTTCCAATAAGCCATCGCTTTGAAGGGCTCTTTCAGAGATTCGACCCTTAACAACCGCGGTCGTTACGTTAACATAATACTGTTAACATAAACTGACGTCATGACAAATTCGAGTGTTTTTGAGTGAATTTTAATGCTTATTTTTTTTGTTATCCAAACGTTAATTTCTTTATTTTATTTTGGCCATAGTAGGTATTTGAGAACATTATAAACCTATTTGTCAAAATTTGTCATCATGTCTTTTCAGGGTGATTGTAAATTATGATAAAATAACAGGAAATTAAAAAATATTTCTTTTTTATTCGCAAAAATAAATAATTTTAATAACTACAAAAATTTTAAGTGAAAAGTGTATGCATTGTTTCTATATGTTCGCGTAAAATTAGATGAAAATATAGCTTGATGATACATACATATAGCCTATAGCTTTCCACGATAAACGGAATTTCTGACACTGAAATTATTCTTGAAATCGGACCGGATTAGTGCGTTCAAACAAACAAAGAAACTCTTCAGTTTTATTTATGAGTATAAGAAATAAAAGATACTAAGATACTTTATTAGGTTTAAGTACTTTTTGTATCCTGGAGAAACGAATTCGGTGACTGTAATGTTTCTCTTGGTATATTATTATTAATGTAAAATAAAGACCATAACAGAATTAGTAAATATAACATACACATGTGGTGTCCGCATTCTCTGCAATCTAAGCGGACTCTGGTACTTAACCAACGCTAGGAAGAAGAAGAACAAATATGGTGTCTTCATACGGAATGTAAGTAGTTCTGTTCGTCTTTGACCTAACAAATGAGCTCACTAAAAACGGTTATAAAACCAGCTTATACGCGGTAGAGGTAGGAGCGAGGGGTATACCAGCAAAATCCTTATACAACCTACTAAAAGACCTTGGCTTGTCAAGAACTATCATAAGTTCATTACTTTGATATTTGAAGCCGCTATATAGACCAAGACTGTTATCCGGAATAATATTTGTGAGGAGATAAACTTTTACCTTTTGACTTGAAAAAGGTAGGATTACCTTTTTCAAGTCATGATCGCCTTTTGAGATTCAACCATATACAAAGTACTGTGTTGTTAAAGTATATTCAGAATAAATGTTTGTTTTATTTTATCTACATATATGATCATAAATTCCCACTGCAAGTAAATATTTTTTTGAACCAAAATTGATGTAGAACTACATTACTGTCAATTTTCTTCTTATCTCATATCGACACACAAAAAAAAATATTTTTTTACATTGCAAGGCAAAGCAAAAGCGATTTAGTTGAGAAATAAAAAATAATTAAAAACCTTTAATAGCCGACCCTTGTGGAAAAAAATTCTAAGTCAAAAAAATTCTTAAATCATAAACCACATTTCTTTTTTAAATAATAAAACCTGAAAAGTCTTTTCACCTGACTAAAGAAGTCAGATTAATTCGGACTGAGAATTTTTTCCACAATGGGATGGACTATTAGCACAAAAAATCTTAATTGTCTACTACTATACATTTACGTTATTAAATTCCTGCAGTGAGCATCACGTGTGTTTCTAAATTAGAAGTCACGTTCGTTTGATTTACAGCACCTCTGAAGACATTTCCTTGCTCTTAAAACGTTTCGTTTCTCTAAAGACATCTCTTCATTTCATTTTTGCCAATTATTTGTTTAATGCATTATCTTTCAACCACGCATTCAACGCCAGACATATACGTGCCCCTTTCGACTCTTGGCAGTGTACATTATTAAAACGAGAGTTTTGTCAATGTCATCTCCATACTTATTATACTCGTACTAATATGAGTAAAAATAGGCGTCTCGCCTTCTGTATGTACCACTTTCATAAATCACTATAATTTCATTTTGTTAATTACTTATTAATTTAAGTGATAAATGAAAACGTTAATAATACAATAGGCATGACGACAAATTTTAAAAAATAGGTTTGTAATGTTCTCAAGTATCTAATATTGCCAAAAAATTTTATATTTGTGCAGAAATTAACGTGTTTATAGCAAAAAAACCATTTTAAATTTAAGGATTAAAATTCACTCCAAAACACTCGAAGTTGTGCACAATTTTAAGATGTTTCATAGATGTTGTGAAATCGTGTCTACGTCCTTGCGAAATCAGTTTAAAAAAATCTAATAGCATGGAAAATTTTAAGTGTCAACATCTAATATGGGAAAATGGTGATAACAAATTGCCCAACTGATTTTCTTTCGGGCTCTTTTCAGTCTAGAGCGCGAGGGAACCTTGTAAACTTAGCTTTTAAGTCGTAAATTCTATCGCCAAATTACTAATTGATTTAAAAAAAATATATATTTATAATATACACAAATTACGCGTCACGCTGTTTGTCCTCGATGGGCTCCTAAACTACTTGACCGATTTTAATCAAAATTTGCACACCGTGTGTTGTTTGATTCAACTTGTAAGATAAAATAGCTTACATCTTAATTTATAGTCGCTAATAAAAATAAGTCGCTGAAATGTATGCACGTGGATAATTTCTTTTTTGTTATGTTCATTATTGTTAGGACAAGGTTTGTATAATAAAACAGGAATGGCAAAGCGAAAAGTAAATGGAATGTAAACGGAACGGGTATGGGAACGGGGAATAATGTTATAGGATAATAAGCACTATATTGTCCTACAATGTAGTTACATCAACTGCCCTATCAGAGGCAGCCAGTAACTCCTCCTGCGTGCAAGTGTTAGATCACTCAGGGCAAATATATTCATAGGCAGATGATCAGTTAATATTTTGACTAAGTACATTGAAACAATACTTGCTGACTACAATTGTTGTTGAGAGAAAGATGTTTGAAAAGATGTTCTACAGACACGTTTCAAATTTAAATACATATATCTTCATTAGATTTTATACTGACGTTCAGTTATTACTTGGTTATTGCAACAAAAGTATTTGTACAATTCTATGTTAAGAATCTATAAATTTATGTTTATTAGGGTTCCGTACCTCAAAAGGAAAAAAGGAACTCTTATAGGATCACTTCGTTGTCCGTCTGTCTGTCTGTCTGCCTGTCTGTCTGTCTGTCAAGACCCTTTTTCTCAGGGAATGGGAAGACCTAAAAATTTTAAATTAATACCATATACTGAAATCTACGGTCCCTTGAAGTTGTGAAAAAATCAACATTCCAAGTGAACACAATCAAAAGATATGGGCGTTTATGTCACTTTTCATAGCTCAAAGTGTTTGTACGTTTTTGAACTTGAAGTCCACAAGGTACTACAAAACTTTGTACAGTTGCACAAAGTCCCGGCCATACTACATGATCATTCAAGTGATCATTCAAATGAAGCTATATCCGGCTCCGCATGTAAGTCGAAATTGTCAAATTTAATTGTCAAAAATTATTTTTATCTGTTGTTTAAATTTAACCTGTAATTAAGACCTCATTTAGTGTATATATAATTGCGAAAATGACTATCTTGTTGGTGAAACAAAGAAATAAATTAATAGACCAACTTGCTTCATTAAAGAGCACAACATATATCTTCTTTTAAAAGTCTTATTAACTTTGCTTATCTATGATTTCGTAAATTTTAATGTAATTTCTAGTAAACAAGTAAATACTTGTAGACGTCCGATGACAAAAGAATAATTTAATTTACATAAATAAAACCAAAAATATTTTTTTTTACTTTTGTTTATAATATAGTTAATCGTCAACACAATGTCCATAGACAAAATAAACTTTCTTACACGAAGACACCTCACGAATCGAAACGTATTATAAAACAATGCCTGTTTAATTATCGTGAACAAAAAATGGAAATGACTCATACAATTATTGAATAACAAAATGATAAAAACTTCTTTTTGGTGGGCGTCAAATCAAAAGCTATTTATACACCAAAAAAAGGATGTCGCCGTTAGCAGATAAAGAAAAATATAATATTTTAAACTTAATGCAGACAATATGCAAACGTATATAGTCACACCCAACAATGAAAATCAAAAAAATATTCACGTTTTTTAGAGTTCCGTAGTCATAATGGTTCCTCGTTCTAACGATGAACTATTAAAGTTTCGCTCTGTCCTTCCGGCCGCTTGTCCGTCCTAATTTCAACAATTGTGAACATAAATGCATGAAATTTGGTATATACTGCGTATAGATTTTCTTTTTGGTCTTCTGTGCCTTCTGAAACACGGAGGATTTCGGATATCAAATATAAACCAGTATTAGAATGGGTAACCCATCTATCACACAGTCACAGCAAGAGCTACTTAACCTAGCGATCGACTCAAATGCCGACCACTGATTAGACCACGAACCAAAGTATTTCATTTACATTGAAAAGAAATTAAAATAGGATTACGATGCCTTATGTCAGTTATGTTTGATTGGTAGAAATTAGTAGACGAAAGCATTGGAAGAAATTAGTAGACAGTGTTCGTAAAAATTAGTCGACAGTATTGGCAGAAATGAGTAGACAGTATTCGTAGAAATTAGT
This sequence comes from Charaxes varanes, assembly GCA_024363005.1. NCBI lineage: Eukaryota > Metazoa > Arthropoda > Insecta > Lepidoptera > Nymphalidae > Charaxes > Charaxes varanes. The sequence continues at coordinate 754,515 of JANCMC010017835.1, forward strand.
AGATAGTATTGGTATAAATGAGTAAACAGTAGGTATTGTAGTGGGATTAGTTTATTTCTTGTATTCTACTAGGTCGTTAGCTTCCTTACTGAAGGTTGCGCCATAATAGCTTTCCATTTTGTTTATGAATTTCGTCGTATCTCGATTGGTCATCAGCTTCCGGTAGTGTGTCTCGTAGTTTTAATTGGTTTATCTTTTTTAGAGAAATTTTTCATTTTTTTCAAATCAAAATTTATATCGCGAAACTACAAACATTTTATTTACATTAATCTGTTATTCTTAATGAAGGGCAAATAAGAATTAACCTATCTCAAAAGTACATAAAGTATTTAAGGCAGGAATCATCCCCCCGCTCGGATGTTCTATATTCTCGTCCTTGTCTTGATTTTGAACGTATTAAAAAAAATACAAAACTTTACATTAAGACCTTCCAGAACACTGCGGCGTAGTATGATGGTAGCAATGAATTTACCAATAAAAATTCTCCATGATGCTGGTATGACGCCCTCTTTTGCCGGAGCCAGATTTCAATCATCATGTAGTGTGGCCAGGGACTCTGTGTAACTGCATAAAGTTTTGTAGTAATTGTGGACTTCAAAGACAAAAATGTGCAAAAACTTTGAGCTATGTCTGGCTCCGGTTTATAAAATAGATAATTTATGGTTAGGAAGTATGTATAAAATATATCTTCCTTAATACAGATCAACTAATTGTATCTATATATCGTAATGCCGGAGCCAGACATAGCTTAAAACGTTTGTACATTTTTCTCCTTGAAGACTAGAAGGTCCTGCAAAAGTTTGCGTAGCTACACAAAATCCCAGGCCGCACTACATGATCATTCAAATAAATCTATGTCTAGCTCCGGCATAATATTCTAAAAAGGATTACTGATTTTCGTAAATAGATTCTATTTACAAAATATCTGATCGCTGCAATAATAAATCGATTTCATAGTTCTGGACGATCGATTGTTTCATTTACCGATTTTTGTTACACCTTTAAACCTAGTCTTGTCAACTGACAAGTGTCAAACAAAGAATTCAAAGAGAATTTTATTTGTTTTTAGTTTCTGATCTCAATCCTAGATCCCGTGCCCCGTGGTTTCAGGTTTGATCTTTAAACAATAAAGAGTAATTTCTTGATTATTCTAATTAGAAAACTGTGTTTTGTTTTGAAATTAAGTTATCTACAACCCATTAATTAGAATCATAATTGCCAGTTATCTAACGCTATAGGACTATAATACTTATATCGTATCAATATTTAATTAATTGTTATAACAAGTGTATTAATAAATATTTCTGTAATTGAACATCTACGAAGTTTGGTAAGTTCCACTAATTATTACGTAAATTACGTTCCCGTAATTGTTAAGCCCTTTCGACTAACATTTTGCATGACCATCTTAAAAGTAATTTCTTGCATGCAGCCTTTTTGTCAAGAAGATGGACTCTCAGCCAGGTTAGTGAGTTAATCTGAATTGTAAATATATTTTTAAAATTCATACATATTATTCATATTAGTGATAAGGAGATAACTGAGATCTACACTAAAACTTTCAAAAATTGGTTTTTCTAATATTTATAATACAAAGTTATGTATGTGTAGAATTGTTCAATAAAATTTAATATATTGTTTATTTATATATAGCAACATCTCATAATTTTATAACAATTTCTTAATTGTTAATAAATATTTGTAAAGTTATATTGTTTATTTTTCCTAATTAATGAGTTAAATGTAATGTTATCTCCAAAATAAAGAGCTGGTGCTTAAAATTAATGA